>CATIWF010229443.1:0-27919 GCA_949630135.1 Balakata baccata
AGCAATATTATGAAATTTATCTTTTTTAGCTATGCTACTGGAAAAATAAAATGATGAACAATGAAACAAAGCCAATCATACAAGAAATTTCAAATAATTAAAGTAAAAAAAAAAATATTTGCAAAATTAACAACGAAAACTTATGACAATTCATCTCGTGCTACATAATTTTGTTCATACAAATAGAAAACCTTCTATCATATTCAAGAAATACTAATTAAGAATAAAATAAACCCAGATTCAAAGTTTAACTAACTGTAAAGTTAGTACAATAAACCCAGATTGATGAAGGAGAAAATTGTCTTAACATTTGCCGTAAGCATCAACCAAAGCATTGCAAATGGTCGCCTGCAAATCCAACCTAACCTTCAGAATGAAATAGTGAATTTGCCTTGTTGTCGTTCCATTTTCAAACCCAGCACAAATCGGCAGCACACTTATAACACTCATCATATTTGCTCGAAATTCAGACCTCTAATTCATTTTGCAAAACAAATCAAGTGCCTCCGTGTAAAATTTATTCCCAGAAAACACTCCAAAGACTGTATTCCATCATACAATATCCCTTTCAAGCATTCATCAAACACTATATTTGTATCCCTGCAATTACCATAGATAAGCAAAAGGATATTATCCACGAAGGCATCCGAATCAAAACCGAGCTTAAACACAAAACTCGTGAATCTCTATGCCATTCTCCATTCAGATTATCGATATAGCAAAATTATATCTTGGATCCCGGTTCGTAAAATAGTATGAACCAGAGTTCATTTGATACTTTCAAGAAGAGAGCAGAGTGAGAGCCTTATTTGTCTTTTCTAATGCTATTTTCTCTTTCTGTCTCTTTAGTATGAGATCTAAAAGCCATTTTTACTGTAGTCAACCATGAGCTGCCTCCCTTCTTCCCTATCAAAAGATCGTAATGATTAATTATTAAATTAATACTTTGATGGCCATTAACAGACAATTTTATTCCTCAGGTTTTTTATTTTTTATTTTTTTTAAAATATATATATATATATATAAATTTTCTAATGAATATTATGTAAATCTATTAATACTAGTGTTCATTTACATGTTGCGATTTTTGTCTCGATTTTTTTATTGCATTTTGAGTTTCATTTTAAGAGAATTCAATTGATTCGTACATACAAATTAAAACAACAAAAATATCTATTAAATTAAATATAAAAATAAATAAAATAAACTTTTATTAATAAATCAATTAACATTTATTAATAAATTAACGAATATTTACTTTATTCCTAATATCCATACAGTTTATAACAAATGGACTTTTCTCAATAAACTAATGAATATTTATTTTATCACTAATGAATATACAGTTTATAAGCTATAATTTACTGATAATTAATCTATATTTTACAAGAAATAAAGATTTATCAATAAACTAATAAATATTTACTTTTTTCCTAATAAACCTACAATTTTATAACAAATGAATATTTCTTAATAAACTAATAAATTTTTATTTTATTGCTAATGAACATTTTACTTTGTTGTTAATGAACCAACACTTTATAAACTATATTTTACTGATAATGAACCTGTAATCTACAATAAATGAATATTTATTAATAAATTAATAAATTTTTACTTTATTCATAATAAACGTACAGTTTTATAACAAATAAATATTTTTTAATAAATTAATAAACATATATATAAAAGTCATCGTGTTTCATAATTATGTAATTTTGTTTTATTTACAAAATTGCTACCTTACTTCATACATTATATGTGATGGACTTCTGGTTACGAGTGCTATATGAACCTAAGTCGATATTATAACAACTCATCAATACAAAGCTAGTACAACAAATCCAAATTAATTGCAAGAAAGCCAACACTAGAGACAAAATACAGACCTAAAAAATAATTAAGGAGAAAGTTCCTAATAAAATTAAACCATAAATCAGATTTTTATTTTTATTTTAAAAATAGCGAGTGAAAATGGAAAAACCTTTGTGGGAGAGAAGGCTGCTGCTAGTGGATTCTGCTGGTCATCGATAAAAGGAGATATGGATGGTCCATTGGCTACAGTGCTATGAGAAAGTGAAAAAAAAAAAAAGTGAAATTTTATGAGAAAGTGAAAAATTTTTACAAAAATTTTTTATTTATAATATCACATAAAATTTTTTAAAAAATATATAAAAATTTGATATTTATAAAAGTTTATGACTTTTTGAATGTCACGTTACTTTTTTATACTATATAAAAGTTATAATTGAATACCTCATAAATCTTGAAGGCTTTTTTTAAAGTATTTAGAAATTATAATTGAATATATCCTAATTTTTATATAGTTTTTATAAATCATAATGGAATATAACTTAACTTTTATAAATCTATTAAAATCTTTTAACATCTAAATACACCTATATAACTTTTCGTTTGGGGGTGTTTGTCAAGTTGTTATCTCATACACCCGAGTGCATAGTGTATTAAAGATCCATTCACACGTGCATAATTAACAATATTAATTTTTGTTACAATATGTACATTATTTTATAACTATATATTCATTATTTTAATAACTATAGATTCATTATTTAATAAATATATAATTATTATTAAATAATTGTAAATACATTATTTTATAACTGTAGAATTATTATTTATTTTCATGTATCAATTTCGTCTTTTCATGTATATTTAATTATTCGCTTATTAAATTCATATTCATTATTTAATAATTGTAGACACATTATTTTATAACTATAGATTCATTGGTTGTTTTCATAAATTTTTTTTTTATCTTTTCGTCTATATTTAATTATTTGCTTATCAGGTTCAGATTCATTATTTAATAATTGTAAATATATTATTTTATAATTGTATATTCATTATTTCAATAATTGTAGATTCATTATGTAATGACTGTAGATATATTATTTATTTTCATGAACTTATTTCGTATTTTATTGTATGTTTAATTATTTATTTACCAGATTCAGATTCATTATTCAATAATTGTAGATATATTATTTTATAATTGTATATTTATTATTTGTTTTCACGAATTTATTTCATTTTTTCATCTATGTTTGATTATTTGCTTAACAGATTTATATACATTATTTTATAATTGTAGATATATTATTTACAATTGAACAAATAATAAAAAAAACAAATTGAACATAATAATAATAATAATAATAATAAAAAGAAATCCAATAGCAGAAGAACAATAAGAAAAATAAAAAGAAAAATTATACTATCTCACAAATCAAAATTTTACAACATTCTTAACAAGAATATGTTTATCTATTTATAATTGAATAAAAGAATTAGAGAAAAATAAATCACAACAAGAATAGATGAATAAAAAGAAAAAATCTCTAAGAAAATCGCAGAAAAAGAAATCACATAAGAAAAAAAAAAAAAAACATGATACGTGTGAACTCACCAACGTGCTTGTAGCAAAGTGCACTACGTGCAAGTTATAAATCTCTGTGTTTGTCATTCGTATTTGGGTAACAATTTTTTAATTTTTTGTGAATTTTATATTTCAAATATATTTATAAGATAAATATTTATTTAATTGTTAATTTTTTAAAGCAATTTTAAAAATTCCAAAAAATTTAAAATAAAATAATTTTTCAAAAAGCGTGTTTTTCAACACAAATATAATATGTGTTTACTTATGTAATATTTGAAAATGCTGTTAAGTGTTCTAAAAGCAGATTTTCAATTTTTTTTAATTTAATTGAATAATTTTTTAATTTTTTATAAATTGTTTTTTTTAAATATGCTTTTAGAAAAAAAAATGTATGTTTAAATGTTTCTATTAAAAACAATTTTTAAAACAAAAAAAATATAAATATAAATATATTTTTTTTTTCTGAAAAATGTTTTTTCGAAATTCAATTCCAAACGGACCCTTAATTGAATAAAAGACAAAATTAAATAATTTTGATCAAACAAGTTTTACTTAATTTTAGGAAAAATGAAAAACAAAAGTAAGATCATGCAAGAACCGGAGCAAATTGCAAAATCAGGTTGTAATTTATAACAGCCCATTGAGGCCATTGAAAAGGAAAAAAAAAGGAAATGAATAAAATTTGCATGTAATTTTCCCATTAAAAAAAAAATCCATACCTATCAAAAAGGTATAGAAAAAAGGAGTGTAAGAAAAAAGATAAATATTTGATTTTTAAAGAAATTTGTAAATCAATTCCATTAATTTAGTATATAAAACCTAACAAATAGCTCGCTTGTTTCCGTATATTTTTAACTTTTTTTTAATTTTAAAAATTAATTTTAAATAGAAGCAAGTAAATACTCTATACGTTCCATAATAACTGTTGCATTTCAAAACATATCAAATTTTATTTATATATAGCTTTTATTATTATTAATAAAAATTAAATATTTTTTTCTAAGTGTGCCTTTGTACTTATCCATTCAAAATTATTAATATTATATTGAATTTAAAAATTTCAGTTTTTCAAAACTAACAGTAATTTAATATTTACAACTCATTTTTCCTAAATTTAATATTAATTAATGGCCTCTTAATCATAGTAAAATCAACAAAAACAATAATTAATATGGAACAAATATAGTAGATGTTTTTTTCAAAAATTGGTTTGAAAAAAACAATTTAAAAAAAATTAATCAATTAAATTAAAAATTCAAAATATATTTTTCAAACACTAATACCAATTCCAAGCACTCCCAAAGAGTTCTAATTCTAATAATTATTCATAATTAAATTTCAACTTGTAACTAATATAATAAACTAACACATTTCTAGAGAAAAGCAAAGAGCCTTAATTCTAATTAAATTCTGAATTAAATTATTCTCATGCTGTAAAACAGATCACTTGAGAAACATTAATAAAGCACTAACGGGTGAAAACAAAAAAAAAGAAACCAAAGTTGGAAGGGAAGACACGACACACATTATGGTAGTGTTTGGAATTATAGATGTAACTTTTGAATTTTTTTAATTTAATTGATTGATTTTTTTTTATTTTTATAAACTGATTTTTTAAAATTTGTTTCTAAAAAAACATGTATTTACATTATTCTATTAAAAAACAGTTTCAAAATTTAAAAAATAAAATAAAAAGCCAAATGGACCCTATATGGTTGCAAACCATGACCAATTTCTATTTGCTTGAGATATAACCCTACTAAATCCAATCGATTTTTCAAAGAAATATATAATTCCAGTCTCAAGAAACACTATTATAATCTACCTAATTATCCTGTTCAAAAACCATCAAGGTACAACCATAACACCAGTTATGGTCCAAGTTACCCATTACCTCTTACCATTCAGCCAGATACTTCTATTAACACAAAGGAAAAAAAAAAAGGAGGGATTAAGATCTGTAAACATTAGCGAAAATAAGCTTACAATATATGCTGGGCATGAAAAACAAGTTCCATAAAAAATCATCTCTTAACTATAGCGTTGTCTGTTCAAACGATCTGCAAAGGACAGGCAGTCGACACTGTGCTGAACTGCAGTCTAGTATCCATATGATGTCCGCTTCATCATCCTGATGAACTCCTCAACGCTCACTTCCCCATCATCTGTTCATTTCACAAATCAACACAACCACTGTGAGAAAGACCAAGAAAAATATCTCAACCTTACAGAATTAAAATAGGAAGCAATTGCTCATAAGCTCAGTAACTTAAGTTTATAAATTAAACAAACTGCAATTTTTGCTAAGTTTCATGCACCATCGCCTTTCACAAACCTAAATTACAGCCGCAAGCTCCAAAAAGCATGTCAACAAATCCAAGATTCATAACTCTTTGCACATAAGAGTCAATGAGTAAATAGATAGATACCAATATCCATTGCTATGAATAACTAAATAACAATTCCTGTGCGCTGCACTTAAGAAAAGGATGCTATGCAGTTCCACCAAGGATATGGGCTTAACAAAGTTACTATTCAATACCTTTTTTCCCCAAAATAAAACATTGAAACCCTATATACATTTCTCTAAAGCAGGTTCTTGCTTGAGTTCTAGAAGAAGTGGAACATGATCCAAAGGCCAGCTGTCCTACTTAAAGCTGTTGATACAGCAGCTCAAGAACACTTTAGTAATTTGAGTTCCATACTGATTAGGTCAACAGAGTATTCTTTGAACCTTTTCCAACATCGGAAAAGCTGTGCTGCTCAAGTGACTGGTAGCTCATTGAGGGGTACAAAACTTAAAAGGCATTCTATAACTATAACCAAACTCCCCACAAGACAATCATTATCAAACAGATGGCAGGTCATTCGCAAATCTCTGTCACTTTACGCAAACAATACTGTAAAGCTTTAAAGATGCAATAAATAAGGTTCTCCAATAGCATAAAAGTGTCCCACCTATTCAATCATTTCAACAACAAAGTTTAGAATAAAAGATAAGAATATGTAACAGATGACAACCAACTCAGGTAGTGCCAAAAGGTACTGCAAAGAAAAAATCAGCATTATTATTATACTCCTTATTTCTTTTCACTTCTAAACTCTTCTTTTACTAAAAATAAAGGGATAATTGCAAAAAATAAATTGAACTTTTAAGGTTGTATTAAAATTAAATTGTACTTTCTATTTTTCCATTTAAATACACAAACTTTTAAAATTTTATCAATTTATAAATTATATGCAAAACTTTGCTGACATGGCATTAAATTCCGGCAAGATTAAAACGGCTGTGCTGATTAGAAAGTTAAGTCATCTTAGAATTTTAAAACGCTATTGTTTTTGTTTTTTCTAAAATTTTAAAACATAAATCTCTTTAAATTTGAAAAATAATACATGTAACTGTCATGCTTAAGAGTTGTCTAGTTAGCAAAGCAAGAAAAAACAAAAATTTTACAGTAAGTATTTGCTGAAAATATTTAGGTTTTAAAATTTTAGGAAAAATAAAAACGATAACATTTTAAAGTTTATAAAATAACTCAGCTTCCTAGTCAACTTTCTAGTCAGCACAATCTTTTTATTCTCGTCGGAATTTTATGCCGTGTTAGCTGAATTTTGCCAGAACTCATAAACTGATAACATTTTAAAAGTTAGTGCATTTAAATGAAAAAATAAAAAGTACAATTTAATATTGATACAACCATAAAAGTTCAGTTTATTTTTGGTAATTATCCCAAAAATAAAAGACAATCTTTCATGTTCCCATGTACTTGAGCAACCAATCACAGAACTATGCTAAACAGAGGGCCTGCAATCTAGTTAATAGGCAATTCTATTTTGCAAGAATTACCAAGTTGATTAAAAAAAAAAAATTAATTGATGCATGCAATCAGAAAAAGAAATTATTATGGTTACAGAAAAATGGAAAATCAAAAAAGAAAGAATGTTGTTCTTATGATAAATTGCTAAAAAACAAAATTTAACCAAAACACTATTAAGGGTTCTGCATCCAAATTATAAGAAAGATAACTTACGGTCTCGGTCGGCTTCCTCAACCATCTCTTGGATCTCTTTGTCAGTGAAGCTTTCACCCAGCTCCTTTGCTATTTGCTTAATGTCATCAATCGATATCTTCCCCTGAACCCAGATGTATGAAAGGATACACCATCAACAACAAGAACAAAATTTAAAAACTATAGACAAGAAAACAAAACCATACATTGTTATCTTGGTCAATGACGTTGAATGCTTTCATGAGCTCCTCCTTAGTGTCTCTTTCTCCTATCTTGGCTGTCATCATATGCACGAATTCATCAAAATCAATTGCACCACTACCATCTTTGTCCACATCAGCAATCATTTGATTAATTTGCTGCAATGGCAAAGTTGAGCAAAATATGTAAACCAAAGCAAGTCAAATTCCCCAAAAAACTAATTTGGGATGAAGAAGAAGCATTGTATATAAAAATATGGAAAGATGTAAATCGGGTGGGAATTATTTTATTTTTTTCCTTGAGATTACAAACACAAGCTGAGCAAGGACATTGCAGCAGAATCTATTCCAAACTAATAGCAATGATATTGGAAGTAAAAAAGTAGAGAAATCTAATTTCCTTTGTTCCAAGATGAAGAGATAAGGCTCTCTCAATCAAAGAGCTCAAGAAGAACAAAGTACCATAAAGCAGTTATCGTCTTATAATATCCTGTGGTGAATCATCAAGTTATATGAAGATATTCTACCTTCTGAGAGGATAGAACTATGATAATGTGAATGGAAAAACGCTTAAATCAGAGGTAACTAGGGAGAAACTTATGCAAGATAATTCTGGCCAAAGTTGGCTCCCACGCCAAGTAACTCAAAAGTTAAACTCTAAGAGATGATAAAACATTTATTTGAACATGATTGCAAGAGAAAACTTATTCAGGCAAAAGCTACATCAATATGAATACTGAGCAAATATAATTGCAAGAAAATAAGCTATAATTTGATGTTTGATCAGGAAAAATAGTTCCCAGGTGTGTTTACAAGGTGGAACATAACATGCTAAATCCTATATGCCCATCTGGTGGAAAAGAACATTCTAAAACATGGTAGGAGATATGAACACATCAACAAGCTGATATTCGATGACAAGAAGGTACCTCTTCTGTCATCTCGAATCCAAGTGCCCTGTTAAAAGAAAATTTTACTTCCAACATTTTCATAGCTCAAAACTAAGACATGTAAACAAAGTCATGAGTATTCCTACCTCATGGCAACATTCAGCTCCTTGGCATCAATAGTGCCTGAAAAACAAAACAGTCAAACAAATGAGTAGATAAAATCAAACACATAATAAGAACATATATGTAGTAATAGATATTTCAGTACCAGAGCCATCTGTATCAAACAGTTCAAATGCTTCCTTAATTTCTTGTCTCTTCTGTTGACTTAAACCATGGTGACGGCCTCTGGGCTTTTCTTTCCTTAGCGCCCCACTATACATGACTCTCAGTTCAACTATAATGCGTTTTGCCAGAAAGAATCAGGAAATTGACATTTCATTGAAAAAAAATAATGAGATCTTAAATTTTAAACTAGGATTTGGGAACTGGAATTCAATTTTAAAATAATAACAAATAAAAAAAATTTCTGTTAAATATGTGAATTCAGCTATTAGAATAGCGAAATCTAAGAACGATTGACGAAACAACGAAGGTCAGCAGATAACTGCATTGTTATGACCGCCGTATCGTTACCGTAACGCCGTGGTCATTGAAGACCATTTCCGTTGAATTTTAAGGGTTAATTCACTTAGAAAGAGAAAGAGGAGAAGAGAAGGAGGTATTCGGAGACATACCTGCCCTCGGCGGTAGAAGGATTCTGATCACCTGATCTTTGTGGACGAGGAGGATGGGGAAGAAACGGTTTTCTTTTCTTCAAAAAGGGATTTATTGGTTTCAATTGATTTTATACCTATTTTACCCTTATAAAAATGATAATCTTCCCATATTATCCTCACAAATAAAATCGAATTCTTCTCATCAGGCAGAACGCAGCAGCCACTCTCTCCCGCCAACAGCCGAGCCCTCTCCGCCACTCGCCAGCGGACCAGCCATATATTCCGTCGCTGGAAACCCAGCAGATTCCACTTGCAGCGTCCTTCTCCCTCAGCACAGGTTTGTCCATTTTCTCTTGTTATTATTTTCTTTCTTTTTGTTTATATAAAAATTAAAATCTGATTTTTGGGTTAATTTTATATGGAACTTTCTCCTTGATTTGTATTTTTTATATTAGATCTCTAGTGTTGGCTTTCTTGCCATTAAATTTTGATGAATCATGGTTTATCTTACTATCTCTGTAGTTAAACTTTGAATGTGGATTTATTTTATACATCAATGAGTGTGGTTTTTCTGGGTTTTGTTTTAATTTTGATTTCTTTTTTCTGTTTTGAAAATATTGATTGTATAATTTGGAAAGAGTTTAGAGATTGATTTGCTGTTGCAATAAATAGAAGTAAATAGATGGAGGATTTGGATGAGAAAATCTTGGCTGATTTAGATAAGAAAATGTGGAAACTTACATTCACTGCTTATTATATATAGCAAAAACAATGGATGATAGTTGCAAAATTGAAGACTGGGATTCCTTTACTGAGCCTATAATTATTATGTAATGACTTGGTAGTAGTTTAAGTTGAAAATAGTGGCTGGAACAGAGACTGCTATTGATATTTTTTTTTCTTTTTCTGTTCTGTTTACTCATGATTTGGCCTGGTTGACCCGATCATGATATGGATGGAACAGACCTGGTCTTGGAAAAATTCTGGATTCTGTGTCCTGAGAGTGCATCCCTTTATCTGTCATTGCTACTTTCTTGATAGTTATAACCTATTAAGGAAGTTGATCCAATCCAAGAGGCTAGTTTGAAACCAGCTTTGCTGAGATGTCATGCTCAATTATGTTTGGGGAGTCTACATATATAGAATCTTGTTTATTTTCTTGATATTGCATTTTTCCTTTTTCTTTTCCTCACTGTTTCACTGTATTGGCTCCTGTCCTTTTGGTGGTAACACTGATAGTTCTATGAAATCTGTGCTTGGAGCATAACGAATATTTTTTCATTCAAAGGAAAAATAGGTCTAATGGCTTTGGGCTCTTTTATCTGTTTTCCCTTTCACATTTATAGACAGGGATCTCAGCTAAGCTTCTTACTTCTTAGTTATATTTATTTCAGGAATAGAACATATTATAGTTGTGGAATAATTTTGTGAGATTTAATTGCATACTCTAGATATAAGGCATCAGTTTTCCTTTTTCATCTTCAAGTATATGAAGTGCAGTAGAACATTGTGACTCTTTTTTAGGCCATTTGTGCTAGATTAATTAGGTGTACAGAATGCATTTTAAAGTTAAACATATTGATATTTTGATCTGTTGGTTTGTTCATTTTGCACTATCCATTAGTTAAACTATGGCAAATGCAATTTATGCTAATGGTAGAATTGAATTATAAGCTTTAAAAAAGATGACGCTACTATGATTTAATGAACAAGTACTCACACCACATTAGAAAATGGATCCAAATTGATTCTAAGAACTAATTTCATCAAGTAGCGATAATTTTATTTAAAGGTCCTGTTAAGGAGTGGAGAGATTGGTATAATGATCTTTCTTTTTGATAAAAGAACATTATTAATGTTTTGGTGTTAGGATACCTTTCTTACATTGTCTTCTCATGCAGGATGTCAGAAGCAGAAGCACCTTTTCGACCTCGGGAGAAGCTCTTTGAGAAGCAGAAGTATTTCCAAAGCATCCACAAACACACATATTTAAAAGGGCCCTATGATAAGTTCACCTCTGTTGCTATTCCTTTAGCTTTGATGGGCGCCACAGTGTTCCTTATTGTGAGTCTACTTCCACCTCTGAACTGTGAATTATTTTCCAGGCTCTAGCTGCATTGAAAAAAAAAAAAAAGAAAACCACTTCTGTTTATATTTCAGTAAGATGGCTTTTTGACGTTGCAAATTTTCAGGGCCGAGGGATCTACAACATGTCTCATGGGATTGGGAAGAAAGAATAAGGAGGCCTTCTGTTGGATGATGGACGTGGTGTTATTTTCTGCTCATATTTTAAGGGATTATTTGCTTGTTTCCTGAAGTTTTTGGTTGAGTGTCTCCAATAATTGCATAGTTGCAGACTTTAAGCTACAAATGGAGGTTTAACACATCTCTATTGATGGTTTTTTTTTTTTCCAATATAAATTTTATACTTGGTTTACTATAGAGTATGAGTCTTTTTTGAAAATATTTTTAACGGTTTAATTCTCTATTATGCTTTTGTTTTATTATAAATAAACAAGTTTTGAACAGTCTATAACAAGAATAGTAACAAACATAACAAGAACTACTGCATATTAGACAATATTGTAAGCAACTGTTATAAAGTACTGTCAAAGTGAAACTGTAATCCATTACAACCTCAATAATAATAAACCATCTCGAACCTAAAGCATTGCTAGTAAATTTGACATTTGGAATCAGCCTCATGCTTCCTTCTGTCCACACTCAAGCATTGAACCAACTTTAATTATCATACAAATACAACTTCTTTGCCCAAGGGTTCTAATGTCAAAATTGAAATATAAATCCTGATTTAGAAAATATGCTTCGGATCCTGCTGAAAAAAATTGCAGCTTGGACCCAATGGTTCAAGGGCTTTACCCCAAGATTTTGTCCAAAAAGAAAAAGCATGATTTAATCTAGACACCATCAGCCAAGGTATATGTCATATTAACAATGCTGCATCTAGCGCTAGCAGAGGTCTATTGGACTTTATACCGTACCCATCAAATGATGATAAGTTATGTTTTACATCATATTTTATTTATTTATTTTTATTACATACTTCTAAAAGTGAACACAACTCATAATCTGTCACTTTTCAATTCAAAGATAAGTTTCTTACATGCTTCTTAAAGTGAACATACAAATCATAATCTGTCACTTTGCAATGCAAGGATAAGCTTCTTACCTTATCTTTCGGAATACCAACAATAGATGCAACATGCTAAGCAGCATTTCTTTTGTCACCGGAAAGCATGTATACATTGATTCCTTGCCTAGACAGAAATTCCACATGTCTAGCATCTTCTCTAACCTGATCTTCTAAGTATAAGACCAGCTAGGGTGTTATCAATACCAACATAAACAACTGATTAATTCTTAGCATCCTTCACTTCTTGAAATGGATTCTCATCAACTCCATTCCTGCATAAAGGAACCACTTAACTGAAATACGTCACAAGCAAAGAACAATTAAATTCCTAAGGTTGAAGCAGAAGACTTCTAATTTCATCAAGAACTCTTATGGCTACCTATTCCCCATTCACCTTTGATGTGTTGAATAAAATGCTTCTAATACATAACATGTATTAGTTAGAGTATACCTAGGATCCCTATATTGAAGAGAATAAAAAAAAAAGACTCGGACAACTGTGCTACATATATCTCACATGTCACAAATTGTTAGTTTGCAAATGAGCCAAGCTGTGATAAATTTTGGCATGCTTAGGCTCAGTTCATCCTTGAGATGACTCCTAAATTATATTCAAACTCAGATGACGCCAACAAGCTAAGCTTAATATTATTCATATCCATTGTTAATTGAGATTTCTCAATAAACTTAAAAATTATAAATGAAACTATTAGAAGTTCTGAACCAACAAGGGTTTCTTTGAAATTTTTAATGCATTTAACTTTATTTATAACTTACATGGGCTAAGCTAGAAGTCATATGACTGAGAAGTTATATTTACATATGCTAGTATAGAACTTGATTTGACTCAAGTATACATATCTGTATGCTTGCTCTATCTATAATTGAGCAGGCTTATAAGTTCAAACAACTACACCCAAGCTTGAATTATTTATTAAATTAAGCTTCAGCTTGACAAACTAACCTCAATAAAAAAGTTCAAGGGTGGGTCCTTACTGAGTTGACCTTTGACTAGCTTAAGAGTCACTCATTTAACTCATTTACAAACATAGTAGTCAGAGGCGCACAAGGCGCTAGCCTTAGCGCTTCAAAAACCCAAAGGCACGCGCCTTTGTGCATAGCTGCGCGTGTTTTGTACATAGCACAGACGAAACGCGCTTTTGGGTTTTTATTATATATTTTTGGTCTTTTAAGACAAAATGATCCCAATCATTTATCATACACTTAAAATAAGTTATGTGGGACTAACCCACAACTAATTATTTCACCCAAAAAAAAAAATAAAAGAATAGAAAGAAGGAGGAGAAGAAAAAAATTACATAGAGCTTATTATGATGAATGATGAGTGATGTAATGATTATAATTAATATTTAGTAGGAGATTAAGAGTTTAGAATCAAGACCATAATTATAAACTTATAGTAAATTAGTAATGAAAAATATTTTAGGGTTCTACTATAGTATAATATACTACTCTAGGACTAGGATTTCTACCTATTTATAGGACTATACTTTATTTTTATTACATCTTTTGCGCATATTCTTTATTGTGTTTTAAGTGCCTCTTGAACATTATGTTTTCTTTGAAATTGCTTTTCTTTGGCATTGAGTTAAGTTTATGATTTTATTTTATGTATGTGTTGTGTTATAAGTTATAGGTTTATTTTATTTTTTATCTTACTTTTGTCAGTAGCGTACCTCACCTTGCTCATCAAGCGACAATAGCCATTAACGGCTTTGTGCGCCTTTCGTCTTTAACAACAATGTTTATAAACATCAAGAATGCCTACAAACGCACCACAAATCATAGTAATTTTGCTCTTAATCTAAGACTCAAGTCAATATTATAAAAGCATAAATCAAAATCATGATTCCATGTTGATTGACTGTATAGCCCACCAAAGATAAAAAAAAAAAAAAGTTGTTTATTGTCTCATGAGCGTCAATAGAGTCTAGAATGTAACCTTCACCCCTAACCATAGCCACACATTTATAACAATCTTGTAAGATGTAGAATACGTATTAGGAATCAATAGTGATTATAAATTTGAGTCAATGTATTAATTGTATAACATGCAGTATTTTTAACTCATAATAATGAATTGCATAAGCATCCCAAGTACATATGCTACAAATGATATGTCATAAAACTTTGTCATGAATAACTTAACATGTTATCCATTTTTGTAATTATTAGATAGGGCTGGCACTAATATAGAAGGTGGGTCTCATGTGTGATCCCACCCATTCTATCTGATGGTAATGGAAATATAATATATTCATAAAATGTAGTGAAACTGTAGTGGTTTAAACTTATAAGTTGTGATAAATGAACATTTGTTGCAGGTATAGTTTATTTGATGAATATGCTTTTTGTTTAGCAGCTAATCGATGGAAATGTAAATCAAAGAAAAGGCTTGCAACAAGATGACTCCTATGGCCGTAATTGGTAAACCAAAGACTAGACAGTTGAGAACAAACCAAAACCCCACCATAATAACTGCCATGCATATAGAACATGTCAATTGAAGCTGATTGCATATTTTTAGCTCCCTTAATTACCATTGATGTTACAAGTACACTATTGAATAGGAAATAGACATTTTTGGTTTTGACCAAGATGACTTGACCATTCAGATCAAACATATGTCAAGTTGTCGCACTTGTTTATTTTGATACTAATACTGCTTTTCTGTTTAACATATATTTATTCTTCCAGTTGCAATAAAAGAGTTATACAGTTGAAAGTAGACCATTCTGATATTATATTTCAAGGCATTTCAAAAGCAACAGTAGAAATTTTAGGTTTCGCAGGAGCAATCGAGTGTAATTGCCAACAAATTTAAATGCCTCCTAACTATGGAGTCACAACAATGGGTAGAATACCTCTGAACCCAATCAAGTGTTCCAACAGACACCCTCTTATTCTTAATGGCAACCACTGCACCAGACCCAATTTCCTCAGTGAATGTTCCCTCTGTCACCTGCCCAAACTTCATATCCAAAATTCAAAAATATATGCATTTAAATTTGCATACTAGGAGGTGACAATTGGATAATCCTAATATGTCCAGGCCACCCAAGAGTCAAATATGTCTTCTCAAAATTTATGGCTACCGCACCTGTAAAACTTCCATTAATCAAAATGTACAATTTAAAAAGAAAATTATTTTTGACCTTTCTTCTCTTTCTTCCTCTCTTCAATGGTTATTATGTCTCCATCTCCACATCATTTCAGTTAAGGAAAAAACAGACAGGAAAGTATGAGTAGTAGAACTGCCATCATATTTAGCATTAATAATCTTTTTATTAGGAGAACAATAACAATAAGAGAAATTGTTAATTCAATATTCAAAAAATAAGAGAAATGGAAAACAATTTGAGGCTTATGTTCCACACAGTTTCCTTAAGACAAATTCGCCTCCTACCACCGGTGTTTAGGATAACTGACGTTTGTCTCCCAGGATACAACATATTTTAAGTAGGTTTTGAACACACAACAGCTACTTACAGCGAACTAATAATTTGTCACAATTTCTATCACTTGAGAATAAGAATGAAAAAGAAAAAAAAGACTTTTCAACTAGAAGCAAACTCAAACTCTCTAAAATTTCTTTACAACACAAGCCAAAAACTCCTATTTATACTAGATGGAGGGGACATGAGATTAATTGTGATTAATCTCTTTTAAAGGCTGTCAATAATACCTTTGTAACTCTCAAATAAAGGTGAAATTAATCCTTGAAACATCAAAAAATGAAATTCCAAAAGACAAGAAGCTCAAAAGATTAATCTGGAACACAATCCACACGGGCTTGTGGATTTATCATGTACACTTTGTACGGGCGTGACAGACTGCCAACATGGGAGTATTGTTTCAATTTCTAGAAATAAAAAAAATGTAAAAATTGGGTTTGATATGGACCACGAGATTTTGGACCGATATTCGTGTACGCAGGTCGCGCATTGGCCTATCCCGGACCATAGATTTGCACCCCTTGTGCCTGAGTGCGTGAGAGAGAGCCTTCCATACTACTTTCTTACCTATGTAAGAATGTATCTTGATATATAAATACAAGTCCAACTTCACATATTAGTGATGTGGGACAAAACTCTCACTTTCACTTTTTCTCTTTATATCTCCTTAGCAAGGAGCTTATTTTGAGCTTCAATTTCTATTCACATATTCTTCATTTTGAGCATATGAATACATTAATTCATAGTCCTTATATCAAGGAACACATATCCGGGTCTTTCTCTCAAAAACGAGTTATGGAACCCACCCGAATTATCCTTTCAAAATGGCTCATAATTACAATTTTTCCAAGACTTTCATCCATCTAAAGCAAATTCAAAAATTCATAAAAGCTAAAATCATTTTTTTTTTTAATCTACAGCAAGCTATAAAATTGCAATTAATTATACATAATTTCTTCAAACATGTTTGGTAGACCATAATGTAGCATAAATAGATATAATTGAGTGCACTGCATTTTCCCAGATGTCTATAGTGATATTATTGTTGATACTTGATATTTGTAGTTCTTTTCTAATCTTTCAATGTAAATACTAATCTAATACAGATGCACTAAGAAATCCAACTAAGGCAAACTTTAGTTGAAATAATTATCAAGGTACTTGACATACGAAGCAGGTAAGAAAAGAGACACAGAAGTGGCACCATCAGTAATGCTAATGTCAATAGTAATGTTACAAATAGAATGCCTTTTTAGCCCTTCAACATATAAAAGAGGCAACGCAAATCCAAATGCATAAGTTGTGAAAATTTGGAAAATCGTATACTTGCAAATCATATGCTTCCATTCAATCCTTTGATTTGTATAAAAGGTAGTGGCAAGCTTCCTCTCATGCTTGCTAGAAAAAACTAAAAACTCCAGGTACTTTAAATAATTAAGAATAGATTGGTAACTATGAATTGATAATTGCAGTGGTCAGGTAACGTAAAATATTTGATAGAAACTGAATATTAAATCAACAAAGAGTTGCAAATTCTTTAGGATTGAAAAGTACCTTCGGAGACTGCAAACTAACAGTCGAAGCAGCTTTAACTATAGCTTTTCCAATAGGATTAACAATATTTGATTCCATACCAACAGCTAAATTTAGAACTTAACCTTTCGACCACATATCATTGGAGTCTAGCCTGCATCATAGCACATTGGTTCCAACTTAGTATGCAATAGGGCAATCACATCTTTCAAAACATTTATCTTAACTGAATATATGAGAGTTCCAATGTTTAATCTTTCATAGCAATATCTACACACATAACCGTCATATAGAGATGAACTTCTTTGTAATTTCTGGAATTGTTTGAGACTGAAATTTATAGAGGCCATCAATTTATAAGATTTATGACTTATCCCCTGGTTAATATGTTCATCTCAAAGACTATAATTAGTAAAATGTTAGTTGATGTGTTTAGAACTGTCAAGCTGGAAGTCGACATGTCCAAATCCACCTGGCTAGAGAGCTGGCTGGTACCTGGTTAGAGAGTTGGCTGGCACCAAGGAGGACTATTAAGAGCAGTGTTTAGGACTGCTTGGCTCTAGCTATCATATCTTTGCTTTCATTAGATGATTAAGTTTCCTTTTTTGTTAACTGATTCAAATTAGTCCAGATTTTCAAGAATCAGTTGGTTGTTTCTATTTTATGTTCCATAATTCTAGAACCTTAATTTCAATAATTTGTTTATTATCTTTGTATTTAAGTTGCTGTAATTTTTCTTTAGCAATATAATTTTATCAGAGTTTTTCTTCTCCATTTTCTCTTCTTTTCTCTCATTTGTGTATTCTAAAACCTAAAATTGGTATTAGAGCCCTCTTCTTGAAAGGACCCATGATTGCCTTATTTCCTTGGAATCCAAAGCAAGTTTTTCTGCCATTACACCATCAGTTTTTTATGGATCTACTTATCAAATATAGGCAGTATGTATGGAGACATACCTGGAGGCTTTGGATCTCTAGAAAGCTGTAGAAGAGGATTATACAGATCCTGTGCTTCCAGCAAATCCCACCATGGCTCAGCTAAAGGTTTTTAAGGAAAAGAAAACAAAGAAATAAAAAACAAAGGCTTCATTGTTTATAGCTGTTAGTCCTACAATCTTCACCAGAATTATATCCCTAAAGTCAGTAAAAGAAATATGGGATTACCTGAAGGAGTATGAAGGTGATGAAAGGATAAAAAACATGCAAGTGCTGAACCTCATAAGGGAATTTGAACTACAGAAGATGAAAGAGTCTGAATCCATTAAAGACTATTCAGAAAAGCTTCTTGGAATAGCTAATAAGGTCAGACTACTTAGAGCTGAGTTCAAGAATTCAAGGATCATTGAGAAAATCCTGGCAATCCCTAAAAGGTATAAGGCCATAATATCAGCCTTAGAGAACACCAAGGATTTATCTGACAGAGCTGTTAAATGCTCTTCAAGCACAAGAGCAAAGGAGGCTAATGAGAGAAACCTCACCAGTTGAAGGGGCCCTTGTTGCCAAACATCAAAGTGCTAACAGAAACAAGTGGAAATAAAAGAAGAAGGATGGTGAAAGCAGTGACACTAGTTCTCGTTCAGATGCAAAAGAAAAGAAGGTTGGTCAAAAAAGATCTTATCTTTCATGCCAGTACTGTAATAGGAAAGGACACCCACCTTCCAAGTGTTGGAGAAGACTAGATGCCAAATGCACATAATGTTAGCAAATGGGACATAAAGCCATCATCTGTAATTCTAGGAATCAATAGCCTAAAGAAGAAGCCAAGGTTGTTGACTAAGATGAGGAAGATCATCATTTTATTGCTACCTGCTTCACTAGTCTTGACTCATTAGATTGTTGGTTGATTGACAGTAGCTGCAGAAATTATATGACCTACAACAAGAAGTTTTTCATTAAATTGAATGAAGCAAACTCATCAAGGGTCAGAGTTGGAAATGACACCTATATAACAGTAAAAGGTATAGGTATTGTTGCAATTCCAACTTCTTCAGGTACAAAATTAATTTCAAATGTATTATTTGTTCCTAATATTAATCAAAATTTGTTAAGTGTAGGCCAACTAATACAGAAGGGATATAAAGTACTGTTTGAGAATAGTCAATATTTGATAAAAGATGCTACAGGAAAAGATGTTGTTAAGGTCAAAATGAAAGGAAAGAGTTTTGCACTCAATCCATTAGAGGAGTATACTACTTTCTCTGTGAACAATGACTATGAAAAATTGAAGTCAAAATATCAGCTCATAGACCTCAACGATAAAGATGAAAAAGCAAAATCAAAACAAAAATAGAAAGTTGCAATGGAGGAGGAGCTCCTTATGATAGAAAAGAAACCTGGGAGCAGGTGAGCAAACCCTCATCAGGAAGCAAAGAGGGTCTAGTTGAACAATTCAAAAAGGAAATGATAGAGCTCTTTGAGATGACAGATTTGGGAATGATGAGTTTCTTCTTATGAATGGAAATTAAGCAGAATGATTTTAAGGTTTTCATCTGCCAAAAGAAATATGTCAAAGAGATATTAAAGAAGTTCAAGCTTGATGAGTGCAAATGTATCAGCACTCCTACGAACTTAAAGAAGAAGCTCAACAAAGAAGATGGTGTAGAAAAGGTTGATCAAGCAAAATTCAGAAGCATGATTGGTTGCCTCATGTATCTCATTGCAAAAAGGTCTAATATTTTCAATACGGTGAGTGTTTTATCTAGATTCATGCACTATCCCAGTGAGTTGCATCTCAAAGCAGCTAAGAGAGTCTTTCAATATGTCAAAGAGACTCATGACTTTGGAATCAAGTATAGAAGAGGCAAAGAGTTGAAACAGATTGAATATTCAAACAGTGACTAGGGTGGCTCTATAGATGACTTAAAGAGCACTTCAAAATAGAAGGAAAGCACTGTGATTTTTGTGGATAGTCAAGCTGCTATAGCTATTTCAAGGAATTCAATGTTCTATGGGAAGATAAAGTACTTTAACATCAAGCTTTTCTTTCTTAGAGAGGTTCAATAAAATAGAGAAGGGAAGTTGGCCTTTTACAAGTCAGATTGTCAAGTAGCAGACATGTTCATCAAACCTTTGCCAATTAGCTGGATGAAGAGCTTAGAGAAAGCTTGGTGTTTGCAGCTCCTAAACAAGGAGTGTTAGTTGATGTGTTTCAGACTGCCAAGTTGGAAGTCCACTTGTCCAAGTCCAGATGAGCTATAGAGTTGGCTGACACCAAAGAGGAGTGGTAAGAGCAATGTTTAGGACTGCTTACTTGGCTCTAGCTATCATATCTTTGCTTTCATTTGATGCCTAAGTTTCCTTTTTTGTTAACTATTTCAAATTAGTCCAAATTTTTAGGAATCAGTTAGTTGTTTCTATTTTTATGTTCCATAATTCTAGGACCTCAATTTCAATAAATTGTTTCTTATCCTTGCATTATGGTTGCTGTAATTTTTCTTTAGCAATATAATTTTGTCAGAGTTTTTATTCTCCATTTTTTTTTCTTTTCTCTCATTTGTGTATTCTAAAACCTTCACAAAAGCATGTTGAAATTACTCTTTACGATTGATATAAGCTTTGGAGTGCAGAAGAGTATATAAAGACCATTTATCTAATAAAATTACAACCCAAAAAAAATAATTAAATTTAATATACCATGAAAAGAAATAAATGTTTTGCAAATTTACATACTTCTAGCAGATGACTAATCAAGTGACTCATGAAATAGATAGTTTCATTTCACCCGGTTATAAATGAATAAACATGTTTGTTTTTCATTAAACCGACTGAAAAATGAAAATGCTCAATGATAGTTAAAGCTAAAAGCAATGCAAAATAAATCAGAATTCAATTTTTTCCTTGCAGACAGAAAAAGAAATATTAATAAAAAAGGGTACTAAATGGATATTAAAATTACAGCACAAGTGATCTAATATGGAAAAGGAAGAATACAGCATGTTACAATCCTAAGCCCACGTGTGAGTAAATTTAAGCAAAAAAAAAAAAAAAAGAGATTATGCTCTCAAACACATCTACCATAAAATATTTTTTTCACAGGGGAACATCGAGTATGATCACACAACCAAACAAAAAAGAAAAAAGAACAGTTAGCTTGACAACTTTATTTTATTGCCATTATATTTATTTGGGGAAGAATTTTATCACAAAGAAGAAAAAATTAGGTTAATCCTTAAATGTTTTTCATGCCGAAATTGCAGTTCATAGATCACTAAGATCAAATTCAGTCCCATACATATAACTTCTAGTAAAAGTTAATATAGCAAATAAATCATCAAACACAGTAACCAAATAACCTAATAATACAAAGAGAACAATTACCACCACTCAACTGTGTATCTGTAATTTTCATATCTCCAACAGTAACAACCTTTGTTACAACAGGTCTACAAATTGTTAGCGTTCCTATTTTGTCAAAAACAATAATTCTCACCATTGAAAACTTTTCTAAAATATTTGCACCACGTAAAAGTAAACCTCTTATTGCACCCAATGATGTCCCTACCTAAAAAAATATTTTAAGAGAAACTATTAAAAAACATAAAAGGAGGAAAGAAAAAATAAGGAGAATGAAGAGATTAATCAAAAATTTGTTAATTACATTTGAGAACATGAAAATGCACCATGAAAGCAGGTAGCAAAGAGAGCATACCAGCACAACAATAGGGGTGGCTAGACCCAGTGCACATGGACAAGCAATAACTTGCATTCAGGATAATTATCAACGTATTAACCACAACTGTAATATTAACCACAACGCATTCAGGAATGCAAATTGGGCATCTAAGCCATACACGTATTAACCACAACTGGAGAACCTGTTGGTTTTTTTGTTTTATGAAAGCATGGTACATAGAATGGAATGGAAGAAA
Source organism: Balakata baccata (assembly GCA_949630135.1). Taxonomy (NCBI): domain Eukaryota; kingdom Viridiplantae; phylum Streptophyta; class Magnoliopsida; order Malpighiales; family Euphorbiaceae; genus Balakata; species Balakata baccata. The sequence goes on from CATIWF010229443.1 coordinate 22,253, forward strand.
CTCATTTTGTAGTATTTGAACTCATATAAATATAATACAGTAATGGTCTTTATATAGCTGAAAACTTAACATAAAATCATCCTAAAATCAAGCCACATCATATTATAATTTTTCTAATATCAAGCTAACAAACTAGAATCAAAACAAACTCCTAAAATCAATTATTCAGATTTGAAAGCATCTAAGGCAACAATCTCCTCCTTGCCTTAGTTGCTGTAATATTTTTTTAATTTTAGCATATCTTGGATATAGGCATAAGCATTCTTGATTTATGGTTATAGGACATAGGCATAGGCATATAGGCATGGGCATATTTTTGTTTATATGAGCATGAACGTGTTTATGGGGTATGGGTATAACATTTTTTACATAGGCATGGACATGAGTATGATTTTGTTTACAATTGCATTTTGCATAGACATATCTTTGAGTAGACCCGTCTTTTCCTCCTCATTGGCTTCATCTTGTTGTTCTTTACATATCGTCTTTTTCAATAATCCAGGCATGTCTTCCTTCCCACATTTTCTCTGTCACAAACCAGTAAGAAACATAGGCTTGATACAATTTGTTGGTTTTTTTATTTATTTTTTATTTTTATTTTCTTTTGCTAAAAACTTGTCATACTTTCATTATTTCATTCATAGCATGTTACACATTTATACTCGAAATTCTAATAAATACAATCAAACTTGATTCGTAAAAATCTACTTAATCAAATCATAACATTGTGATAACATAATCAAATCTTACTATAAAATAGCATAAAGTCAAATCATAATCCTAATTTCATCAAATCAAAGCATAACTTATTTTTTCAAAACAAGAGCATTTGAAGCACCAACCTAACACTCTTCCTAGCATCATCTGCATTTTTTTTTTTTGGCATAGTTTGGTTATAGACATATGACTTTTATGGTTCATATGAATATGAGGCTTGGGCATGGTTAGAAGTATACGCATGGTTATGAGCATAAGCATGACATACTTTTTTGTTGTCATAGGCATTGGCATAGACATTTTTGTCATACGTAGATATGGGCATATTTTTGTTTGTATAGGCATGAACATGAATTTTTTATTTTTTTGGCATGGTTTTGTTGGGCTTTTTTTTGAGTAGACATCTCTTCCTACATTTTTTGCTTCATCTTGTTGTTGATTTTTGCATATCATTTTCTCTGATGATCCAAGCTTGTTAATTTGTCTTCCTTCTCATATTTTCTCTATCACATACCCTTAAGACAAATGGCTCTGATACCAGTTTGTTGGTCTTTTTAAGAGAAGATGATGGTATATAGAATGGAATGGAACAAACATTTTGTATTATTTGAACTCATATAAACATAATATAACAATGATCTTTATATAGCTGAAAAGTTAAATATAAAATCATTCTAAAATCAAGGCACATCATATCATAATCTTCCTAATATCAAACTAACAAACTCTTAAAATCAATTATTGAGATTTAAAAGCATCTAAGGTATATTCCAATACTTCCCAAGCAGTCAACACATAACTAGTTTCATCTAATTTCAATGGCAAGAAACAAGGTTCCTTGATCTTTCTGATTAAATATTTTTGTCATCATGCTTCCATGTTTCCACCAGCAAAGTGTAAGGGGGGCAATCTTGTAGGTCATCTTGTAATTCGGTGCTTGTAATCGGGGGGGGGGGGGGAAGAACATTGTAATGAAAGGGCAAAACAGTCTTTTCAAAAGAATTACAAGATGGCCTACAAGATTGCCCCCCTTACACAAAGCAAGGAGCCAATCTAACTAATCTCATTAGAAGATTAAACGAGTGATAACGCAAGTTGGCTCGCTCTAATTCATGATGCACCCTTCTTTTTGCCTAGGGAATAGGGAAGATAGTTCAACATAGTTATGCACCGACCAGATTAAGTGCAGCAATACTTAACAAAAATAAGATGAAAAAGCATTTCTTAAATCCGTAAAAAAAAAAAAAAAAGTTAGGACTCAAGTAAGTTGATACTTACAAAATAAGTGTCTATTTGCAATAACAATGAAAAGAATGTCAAAAACAATAAATAGAGTGGCTTCCTAATGGAGCAATATCATATAAATATGAATTATAAAATAATATTATATATAACATGATATATAATGTAATAGTAAAACAATAATATAAAAAATAAAAAAAATTATTAGTTATTAGAATTATTAATTAGTTAATATAGCAAGTGCCATACCAAAACGCTGCAAGAGAGCTGCAAAGCCAGTGAAACTGGTTTCCCATAGTGAAAAGCAGCAGGGACAATACGTTTCCCAAACTGTGAAGCTTTTGGTATTATTGATATTTGTATAACATATTACATTTACATGGCTATTTATACAAGTGCTGTAACAACATGCTAAGAGCTGTTGAAGAGAGCTGTTGAAGTTAGTAAAATACAAATTACTCAAACAGTGGCACTATACACGCTAACACAAACAAATTCCAGTACATAAATGTAGCAGCTGAGAGTGCCATTACTCCATAAGTGCAGCGCCCGGACACCTGATGGTGGGCGAGGAAGGCAACAAAAAGAGTAAATTCTTGATAAAAACTTAGTGATGGTTTCTTGCACAAAGAACCTTTCATCTCAGATGCTCTTTAATATTACCAAGGACATTAAATTCATAAAACCTTGTTATAGAAAGATTGCCTTGATGATCCTCAAATAAATTACTTCAACTATCAATCGTTTGCATCTAATCATTATTACAGTTAGAGGATAGCATTTGTAACGGGCCGGAAAGTTAATAAAATCAATAAAAGATAGAAAAAAAAAACTATCCATAAACTTAGAAAATAACTATGGAAAGATAATATTAGAAGTAAGAAAGATATTGGCTAGCCTAATATATACATCAATGGGATGCAAAAGGATATGATTCCATATATATGTTCTTTGATTTGCAAATAAACTTAAGAGCTAGCTAGCTTTCTAGTAAGCACATGGCAACTTTCACCATAATCCATCCAAGGAGAGGCAGAAACTTCACTGTATGATCTTCACTCACACTCAGTTGAACAATTTATTGGGGAAACTACAAACTCAGAAAATAAATGAAAATTAAATAACATTACAAATTCCAATTTTACCTATCCTTAAATAAATAGGGAACTTGACAACCTTTTTATCAATCCCATCTTCATTCCAAGCAAGCTTGAATTTATGAGTCACATCATCCCTTAACAGGTCAACACCCTTTTCCTTAGCAGTTTGATAGGCAGACCATGACGTTAAGTAAGTAAAATACTCATCCAAATTCATCACTCTCTCTATTTCAAACTTGAATGGCCCTGTGTTTTCAGTTCCTTCCACTGCTTCAAATGGGAAATAAATGCTTTCATATTTATCATCGACCCATTTACGGCCAGGATCCCAGTATGGACTAGAATCAATTTTATAAAATGGTTCAAACACAGAGTCCACTGATTCATTCACTTGAGGCACTGTGTAGCACCAGGCAGCAATCACACCATTTGGCTTCTTCAGCACCCACTTCACTTGCTTGTAAAATGCTTCAAGATCGAACCAGTGGAAAGCTTGAGCAATGGTCACTAAATCCACACTTGATTCTGTTGATACATATTTCTCCAATTGCTCCATTGGGATTACTGCAGGAGTATGCTGATATCGAACATTAGGAAGTTTTTTGGCAAATTCCAGCAGTTTCAGGCTTGTGTCTGTGCCTATCACATTCTTGTAGATCCCAGCTAGCTGAAATTAAAACACCAACTAGTATAAATAGTCTATAACTAGAAATTGCTGAATTTTGCTGAGCAAAATTCCGTGATCACAGGTGAAATCGCATATTCAAAATTGAAGCTATATTTAAAAAAATAAAAAAGAAAGAACTTTGAAGAAAAATTGAGGGATTTAAAGAGGGAAGAAGACTAACAGATTGAGCAGCCTGACCACTTCCAGTGCCCACATCCCATGCAAGGTCTGTAGCGGGTGTCTTAGAGGATATGAATTCAAAGAGTTGGTGTGGGTAAGTAGGCCTTGCCTCTGCATATGCCTTTGCTTGCTTAATAAACAATTTTGCCATTTCTTTTCCTCTGTTTGTCGATCTTCTTTTACTCTTTCTTCTTATTCCTTTATATAGTTGGCAAAAGTTATTGGAAATATTTCTATGGTCCATTTTGGTTGGAAGAATATATAAAAGAATAACTGGGGAAGGTTCCAAGGAAGTTACTTTCAAAGTTCAAAGAGGGTTGCCAATTTTGACTTGTGCAATTTTTCATTTTTGTGGAGGAAGAATATCGGAGCAAATAATACTAAAACAATATACTTATTGTAATTTGTTTGGTTTTTCAGTTTGATTTCAATTACAAAGGGTGTGTTGTTGTTTTTTTAATTTATCATAAATTGATTTCTTTCAAATCTGTTTTTTTGAAAAAAAAAAATATATTTTTCAATAATATTACTTTTAAAAAAAAAATCCATACAAATTAAAATAAACATTTTTTTTCCTCAAAAAACACTTCTTGAGTGGTACGATAATAGATGCTGCAAACTGTTTATTCATATGGTAAACATTGAATTGTGTCTTGGATATATTTGTAAATTTAACATTGGACGAAGGTTTATATGGTTCATTTTGTCTTGAATAATATATTTGATTAGATGATGTAAAGGAGAAAGTAACAATTATACAAATATATACTCTTAGATTTGAGTTTCTCTTCATTAACTTATGTTCAATAAACATATTTATTTGAGTTCAAATTGCCTTTCTCAACTAAATAAATAAATAGTTTATAAGTTGAGAGAAAGAAAGGTGGATAAAAATATTATTAGTACAAAAAATTATTATTTAATTGTAAAACGGTACAAAAAATTTTGAATTATTATAATTTAATATTAAAATTTTTATAAATATTCTAATTTACTATCTAAATTAAAATTTCATCGAATAAAATGGTATATCAATATATTAGCATATTATATTATCTAAGTCCACAGACTACCCATCAACATGTCCCACCATCAAATTACAGTAAATTAAAAATTTAAATATATTTTATAATTAAATCATAAATTTTGATACCAATAAATGCCCCGTCAAATTACAGTAAATTAAAAATTTAAATATATTTTATAATTAAATCATATATTTTGATACCAATAAATGTCCCATCAAATTACAGTAAATTAAAAATTTAAATATATTTTATAATTAAATCATATATTTTGATACTAATAATATTTATAATTATGTCACGAGACAGCTCCAGCAGCCAAATTGGACTTGACGTCTCCGCCTTCCGATGCATCACCACCAGCTCCACTGCCGCCATCACCACCAAACGGACCGCGGGTGCCAGTTCCACCACCGGAGGTAGAAAAAGGCACGGCGGAGTTGGAGACACGCTCCAAACGGAGGCGTACAAAGGCTGTCAAAGAAGGAGGGAAAGAGCAATTATTGCGTGAAGAGAAGGAAGAGAGACGGCGGGGGAGTGTGGAGGAGAAGAAGAGAGGGAGATTTAGAAAGGGTAGAGAGAGTGAAGGAAGTGGAAAGAAGGTGGGTGTGTGGAGGTAGAAGAAAGAATGGCTAAGTTATGGTGGATTATTCATCTCTGTATATTATTCCTGTCTATCCAGTATGAGACTTTCGACGTTGCTTTTCGTTTGTGTTACAGTTACAAGCAGAGGAGT
>CATIWF010229451.1:0-19849 GCA_949630135.1 Balakata baccata
CGGTGATGAGGCTCACCAAATGTCATAATCAGGTGTCCAAATTAACAAAGGGCAAAAGCGACCATCACCCCCGTGATTGGTGGGTCTCTGTGGACCCCACATTAACCCCCCATGCACCAAAAGTATACTTATTCTGTGCTACCACAAGTTACAAATTAAAAGAAAGAAACACTAAAATATGCCTACACCACCGACAGTCATTTTGGTAACAAATATAAAAACACCTATTCACTCATTTAAAGGCTCTCCTAGTCCTAATTTAGTAACTATTTAGGATTTTAATTATATATTCACTGTAAATTATTATATCAATTCCGTCGTTTAATAATATATATTTAATTATTAATTAATATAAAAATAATATTTATATTTATCATTATATGATTAAAATAGTTTATCGATAATGTGGTTCAATCTATCTAAAAATTTCTCCAATAAAAAATACTGAAACTAGAACCCTAAATTAGGAATGAATCACTTAATTGCTTTTATATATTTTTTTTCTTTTAGAAGCAAATATTAAAATTTATATAAATTTATATAAATTTATACATATTTTAAAAAAATTGAAAGATGGACTGCTTATCTTAAAGTAAACGTGGTTAAATCACTTATTATCTTTAAATTTTATTTTTATATAAATTTTGTTTGGTGTTGTATTTGGAAAAAAAAAATATATATATATATTTAAATAATTTTAGAAAGAAAACAGATATCTTTTTCTATTTAGGAAAAAAAAAAGATTAGTTTCCTTGCATGTAAATCCTATTAATGACTATGACTTGGTCTATAAACCAAAAGAAGGAATATAGTGAAGAGGAAATAAGTGAAAGGAGCGTACCAAATCGCCAGCGAGCTTGAACAAGGGCAATGTCAGGGTTATGAACCAAGAAAGGAATGGCGCGGAGAAGAAAGTCAGGGTCAGGCTGGAAATCAGCATCAAAAATCACCACATACTCGCAATGTTTCACATAGCTTCTCTTTAAGCCTTCTTTTAATGCACCAGCTTTATAACCTCCTCTTGTTTCTCTTATTTGGTATCTTATATTTACCCCTTTGCTTGCCCATCTCTGGCATTCTACCTCCACCATTTGCTGCACAATCATCATCATCATCATCCTCAACACACACACACATTATAAACAAGTAACAACTTTTTTAACATATCAGGAATATCCAATTTTCAAAATTAACTTTTTTTTCTGGATTTTTTACTGTAATTTGTGCATAATCGTTAATATTCTAGCACCTTGATTTCTGGGTCGGTTGAATCATCAAGAACTTGGATCACAAGTCGATCCGCTGGCCAAGAAAGATTAGATGCTGCTCCAATTGAGACCTTATAAACCTGTCAAACAAAATTTACAGGAAAAAAAAGAAGTTCAAACTTTAATAAAGAATGTTGTGCAAAACCCAAAAGATGGATGCACACAAAAGAGAACAAAAACTGAGTATAAACAGAGATAATGAGAGAAGTACAGACCTCTCTTTCATTGAACATTGGGATTTGAACAAGAACAACAGGGAAATTCGAGCTTCCAGATTCTAAATCTTCTTGCATAGGTTCCCATTTGTAACGTTTCTCTGGTTTCTTCCAAAATAGCTTGACAAGGATGATGACAACACCCATGTAAAGCCTCTCCATGAAAAGCATCAGTGACATGGTTAAACAGATATAAACCCCAAGTTGCAACAGAGGTACTATCACTGGAGCTTTGATTAAACCCCAAATGAGTGAAATTTGCACTCCAATATCATCTCTTGATACCTGAAATGTCTCTGGTATTATGATTCTTGGTGAATCTTCTGCCATTTCTCTGTCTCTCTCTCTAGCAGTAGAGCAGAGGAAAAACAGAGGATAAGGTGGTAATATAGGCTATTTTCACTAACAAACAAACGAAATAAAATAAAGAAGATTCTGTTTCTGAAATGGGGTTTTCAATTGTTAACAATGCGGAAGAATTGCAGATTATAAAATCTGATAAAAATGGTAAAGAACAATTTAACCCTTTTTCACTCTGTATTGTGTTCCTTCAAATTTACAAATTATACCCAGAAAAAGAAATGCCAGAAAAATCTCAACTTCACGATCTGTCCCCAGCCAATGCTCTGTTTCTTTTTTAGCAAAATGAAGCCAGAAACAGAACAGTATTGAGACAGAGCAAGAGATGAAGGAAGAAAGGGGGAAAAAACAGAGAGAAGAGATGTAAATGAAATGTATGTAATGTGATTTTTCTGCGAAAGAGAAGGTTGAGAGCAATAGATAGAGAGAGAAATATGCAATGTTTTGTAGCCAATTTTGGTGCTATTTGGAACTCAATTGCTCTCAATCTCTATTTATTTAGTAATAATATTTATTTGTTACCAAAACAGGTTTTTCTTAGAGAGGGGCTTTTAACTGTTTCAAACTGCAGGTATATGTAATGTAGTGTCTTTCATTACATCATTGGCCCACAGATTCTGCCTCAATGGAAAAAAACATATTCTGGAGAGGATAAATTTGTCATTTCATGTTGAATTGTGAAATGACTCGGATACCCTTACCTAAAATCGCCTTGTTTCTTCTTGAGAGAGACGGAAAAAAAAAAAAAAAAAAGGCTAAATATAGCTGACTAGATAGCAGGTAAAGTCACTTCTGAACTATTCGAGTTTAACTCATAAAATATTCGAATTCAATTTGAAGTTAATTGAATCGGATTCGAGTATTACAAGATTTGTGAAATTAATTGAACTCGACTATTTTTATTATTTATTAGATTATATTTATATCACACTATTTAAATAGCTTAAAAACCATAAATTTCTTTATTTAGTTCGAGTTAGGTTTAATAGAGTATATTTGGAGTTAAATCAAGCCGAGCATATTACTTGTTAAGTTTTTTAGCTCAATCGAGTTTTATCAAGTCAAACTCGAATAGTTAGAATATTTTTCAAGTCGAGTTTCAAACAATTAAAAAAAATTTAACCAAGTTAGAGTCTGAATTTGAATTTCAAGTATAATAATCTAATCTAGCATTGTATAGTCTTGACTTAATTTAATTACACCCCTAATGGTAAGAAAGTCGAAAGTTTGAGAACTTGAGGATTTCAGGTTCAGGGTATAAATGTGAGTAATGATAGGTTGTTATATAATTTAAAAGGAACATATGAGTTGGTCAAAAACTCAGAAACAACTGTCAATAGTCTTTAGAGCGATAGTCTAGTAGCTAGAGTTGTTATATATTGAATTCGAATATTCGGTCGGATTTTTTATACTAAAAAATTAAAATAAAAAATACCAAAGAGGAAAAGAAGATAGAGGTTAACAATAAATTGTTTTGCAAGAAAAATGCCTAATTTTTATAATTAATTTTATGTTTGCAAAACAGCATATAGAGGTAAGATGAGAGGTGAGGACCATGTAGCCAATTATTATATTAAATTATTACATAAGAAAAATTATGTAATTTTTAAAATTGATTTTATATTTATAATATACAAATTAATTTCTTATTTGTGATAATATAATATTAGTTTCGTCCATAATAAATATATGACATAATCTAAACAAATACTCTTTCCAAAATATAGAAAAGGTAAAGCTTCTTGCACACTGTGGCTCAACAATGTCTCATTTTGGGACATTTCGTTTATATCTTATTTATAATACTAAAATAAAAAAAAAATAAAGTTGCTTTTATTTGGTTGAATTTTCAGAAATTAAATTGATTGCTTGTTAATCTTGTGGCAGAATTTAACATTAAATTCAAAGAATTGGTTGATAATGATAATGATTAATTAGTTTATTATTTTTATTTATATAAATCTAGCGTGGACTTATATACATTTTGACTAGTTTAAGTAAAATTTAATAATATAAAAAAAAATCACCCATTCTATTGAATTTTATCATATGAAATAGTGTGTTTTCTTCTTTAAAAGGCCTATATAGTCTATTTTTCTTAGAATTCTTATTGAAAATATCAGAAATTTCTTATTTACACTTGCCCTATATCTTTGATATTTATTAACCAAATTACTCACTGTTTTAGCCTTTATGTATATAGCTTAGGAGCCACCAGAAATTTACAACAATATTAATAAATATGGAAGGAAGTATGGCTAAAGCAGCAATACTTTTATACTAAAAAAATCTAGATAAATTAGTAAATATAGATAGAAAACATGACCAAAAGTGAAAAGCTCATATCAATATTTGGTAACTAATTTTCTTTTGAGAAAATTAATTTATTGAAGAAAAATAGGTAAAAATAGAGAGTTGGGGTATGGAAATTAGAGTTGGAAATGTCACTTTAAATGTGGGCGTGTTTTAAGCCTTGAGCCATGTGAATTGGGGCAAGCTTTTGTCTTGGTGAGCTCATTTCTCATATGCACTTTTTTTTTTTAATTATTATAAATTTGAAAAAATTATTATTTTCTTATTATAATTTGATATAATATGCTAGTTACCTTTGAATTTTGAAAATTACACGAGTTACCCTATGTGATTTGATATAATATACTAATACCTCCTAATATTTGAAAATTATATTATTTACCCTCTGAACTTTTGACATATTACACTAGTAATTCTCTGCAAATTTAATTTACTGTACTAGTACCCCTAAGCAACAAAGAATATTTTTTCTTACTAGTATATTATATGAATCTACTGGGAGTATATAGTATAATTTTCAAATCTCAAGAAGTATTAGTATATTATATCAAACTATATGAGACAAATCATATATTTTTTAAATTTTAACGAGTAATAATGTATTATGTCAAATAACAAGAGATAAATAATAATTTTTTCTATAAATTTTTTTTTCTTTATGATCAAAACTTCAAGAAATAAATTACAGATAATTTTTTTGAGATTTTAATTTTAACAGTCATAAACAAATTTTCAAAAAATCAATAGTACAACTTTTTTTCTCAAATAAAAGTTCCGCTTGATATAACAACGAGGAATATTAAAGCTTGAATCTACTCGATGTTCTACAGTTATAATCATTGGTAACAAGGAAAATTCTTAAACCCTTTATAAAAAATTATTAGTTTTTACATGAAATTCAAAAAAATTGGCACAAAAATATATCTAACATAGATAAATCATGTAAATTATTACATTACAGTATTTAAAATTTATACAATATTAAATAAATAAATATTATTTCAAACAATAGGAGGTTATATTATTAATTTTTTAGACATTTATTTATTTCCAGTCGTAACTTGTTAAAACTTCAAAGAGTTATTAGTAAATTGTTCAAGTACCCATATCAATTTTTTTTTTTTAAATGAAGTTATTCATAATTTCATGCTTTTTAGAGCCTTTTCATATATATATATAAAATCACCATCCATGTGAATTAAGTAAAAGGTTGCTGGGCAACCCCTTGGGAAGAACATCTACCATTTTGGTTCAAAAATTAAATCGAGTTGAAAAACCAAAACACATGTTATTTTATAGAAGAATACAGAATAGATCAGTTACCCCAAAAATAAAAAGGGAAAAAACGAATAAATATGAAGTTGCAGAGATAATTGAATCAAATTGAAATGAATATTTTGATTAAAAAAAATCAAATTGAAATTAATCAAATATATATTAAACTAGTAAGAAAACTCGAACTCAAGACTTCTCTATATTCTCGCAAAATAATTCCTTATTTTAATATTAAAACAAAGTAAATTGTATTTCTTAATAAAAATTGAAGAAAAGTATCTCAATCCACTTAACTTTCTCATTTTTTGTTACAACATTACCTAACATAACTAATATTCATATATATTAAGCATAGATTTTGAAACATTTAATCAAAGGAGATTATGTGTAGCAAATATTTTTTTTTTTTCAAATTAGGACCATGTATTTGTTTGTTAGTCAAGTTATTAATACAATAATATATAAAATTTATAATTTATAGAAACGATAATAAAAATAAATTTTTAATATAATAAATTATATATTAATTCCAAAACTAAGTCATCTCTTTTTTTTTTGGCAGCTACTTCATATTTTCCCTCTCACAATTTGCCTGAGGAAGGTGAGTCTAATTAATCACAAATATCACATTAATAATATTGCAAAAATTAACCATAGAGACCCACCAGAATATTCAGTGTTTGCATCTCATACCTTAATTAATTAGTAATTGCCTTTACTCTTTATTTCTTTTCGTATTTTTCCTTTTTAACCCATCTATGAGTTTTATTATTTTATTTTATTATTATTATTATTTTTTAAAACTATCTATGAATTTTATTTATTCACCCAATTTACATTTAAATATTATCAAGATTTTATAAGTATGAGACAGACACCCAATCACTGAAAGTACTAATTAAACTCACTTTATCAAACTAAAATAGTAATAAAAGAAATGTTGTATTATGAACTAATCAAATAATATTTTAATATATAAATTATTTTTCTTAAGTAAAAGTAGATGAAAATTGGTGTGTTTAACTTTTTTTTTTTATAAAGGGTTTATTTAGCTATTAACAAAGGGCTAAGTGAAAATTAAAAATTCCTAAAAGAGGAAATTAATAGTGATGAAAATTTTTCTTTATAAATTTATTTTCTCTTACATGAGCTTTCCTTTTCTAAACAACTCTCTCAATTGATGGTTCATATATAGAGATAAATATTGTCGGTCGGTTTGATTCTTCAACCTTTGGATCTTTTTTTTCCCTCTTATTTATACTTTTGTTTTTTCTTCTTCCTTTCAAATAAAATAAAAAGAGAAATACTAATAACAATAATATTTTATACACTTTTAATATAAAAATAACGTATCTCTTCACTTATAAAATATTATTAATTTTTATGATAAAAGCTAATATTTTATAAAAAAGAAACACATCTTTTTTATATTAAAAATTGTATAGTAAGAAATCTACGGAGAAGTGTCGATAGCACTTTTCAAATAAAAAAATCAAGTGAATTGTAGAGAGGAAAGCAAGATTTGGTGCTTGCTAGTTAAAAAATTGAGATGGATTGTGTGTATATATTTGATAATTTCAAAAAAGTTTAAATAATATTCCTTTCTTTTTTTTACAAGGGGTCTTAATACAAATTTAAACTCTAGATCTTATAATTTTGATTTATTAAATTAGTATCATTAAATTAAAATTTATTATTAGTCATCGTTATATTTTAATTACCAATGACTTGAGCAAAAGAATGTAATTAACAATTATTTAGCTATATTATAAAATTGACTTGCTACTATACAATTACGCACACCTAACTTTGATGTAAAAATTCAATAATTCAAATATAAAAGAGGAATATTGTATGTTAATATTTATATCTTAATTCATAAATTTAAGAAATGTAAGAAGTAGAAGAAATTACACCCTCATTGAAATATCCCCTCAAACTAACATGTATAGAGGATTTGTTCAAGTCAAAGTTTTGCAATTAAAAATTTAAGAAAATACGAAGTTAAAGGATGTTTGATTCAGCTGTTTGAGGTATCTAATAGCTTTTTAAATCTCCAACAGCTGAGTCAAAGTATTTGGTAAGTCTTCTCACTCAGCAGTTGATAACTGATACTAACTTCAATTAGCTGTTATTTGAAAAAATTTCATTTTGGAACTTTTTTTTATACACTGTTAGCTAATTCAATTTTATTTCTAAATCAGACTATATTACCCTTATATATTTTATTAATTACAAAATACTTATTTTCTCCGAATTAAATTTTTTTAATCAATAAATTATTTATAATTATAAATATAAAAATATTACAAATAATATTTAAACTAGAAATATTATTTATTTTTAAATAAAAATATATATAACATATTTCTGATTGTTTTATATGTTATTTAATATATTAAGTATAAATAATATTAAATTTATTTATAAATGTACATATATATATATTTAAAATTTTTATTTATAATTAATTAAATGTTATTATTTTTATTATCTTAATTATAGTATATAATTATATGAAATAATTATTTTATTTATGTATACTTCATATAAAAATATATATTTCGAATAATATAAATTATATTTTTATTTGTAATTTTATATTCTAACATCAGTAGTTCAATTAGTTTTATCAAACACTAATATTAATCAGTTATCAATTAGCCAACAACTACTAGCTGTCAGTTGCATTCAACACCTCCATTTTATTTTAACAGTTACTTTTTAAAAAACTTAAAATTTTATTAATATGTCATTTTTATACCATCAATGAAATTTAAATATTATTTTTTTAATTTTGTTTTTAATGTTGCGTAGAATTTCAAAATTATTTATTGTAGATTTAAACTAAATAATTATATACATTCTCTTTTTTAACAACTCTGAATCTTTCAAAATTAAAAATAATTTAGTTTTAACCAATTATTTTTCTCTTAAATTTAAAATTAATTAATAATTTTTTTATTACACTAAAACTATCTAAAAGGACAGTTAAAATGAAAGGAAAGTGTATTAGAATTGTGGGCAAGTGGCCCAATCGGGTTTACTTTATATAATTTGTCTGTTGTGTAAACATGGACAAAAAATCTGGGACTTAGATTCTCTCAATGCAATGATTCCTTAATTAATTAAAATCAGTTTGCTTATTTCCATAATCTTTTTTTTTTTTTTTGGATATTATTTCCATAATCTTTTGTTTCTTTACAAAACCCGCTTTTCCAAATTATCGTCCAATTTTATCATTCACATTTAATTTGACATTCGGCCGCTAATTTTGCTTTTGTTTTCTACGGAAGGTAGATATTGATCTTCTAAAATCACATCACTATTAACACAAATCAATCACCTCCTTCAGCTCCACAATTAGAGCAAGACAAGGATATCTCTTGGAGAGACAAGGATGTTACCATAATGAGTGATAAGGATGCAGAATCCTAGTGATCAATCAATAGGGATATTCTTGGGTGATATGAATGACTAGAATACAACTCTATCACAATCAAGGAGATAATTGGGCTTGATTACCTAAAATCAAGGGATTGTAGTTTCTACTTTTATCTCATTTATTTCTCATCATATTCTTCTTTGCCTATAAAAGAACGCTAACATATTCTTATTGCTCACGTTCGAAATAAGACAAGTGCATTTTTACCAAAAATTCTTTATGGCATCAGAGCCCATTGTGAGCAACAAACAAAGATTCAATGACATCTCTCTCACACAGCGTTAGCAACTTCATTACTCTCAAACTAAAACAAGACAATTATCCTCTATGGCGAGAACAAGTTCTAGCTCTCACCAAAAGCCAAGAATTGATCGGACATCTCAATGGCGAAATAGCTGAACCGACAACAGATTCTACATCACCAATCGACAAAATCACAGTTTGGAAAAAATCAGAGTGGTTGGCTTATTGGCACACTTTTTGAAGAAGCACTTGGTCTTGTAATAGGTCAAGACACAACCAAATATGTTTGGGATGCTCTAAAAGAAGCTTATGCACATGATTCTCAAGAAAGAGAATTCACACTTCGTCAACAATTGACATATCTCTACAAAGATGATAGCATTACCATTGGTGAACATATTCACAATTTCAAAAGCATCTGTGATAACCTAGCAACAATAGGAAGTCCAGTACCTGACAAAGTTAAGGTATTTTCTCTTCTCACAAGTTTAGGCCCAAAATATGAATCTTTTACTACAATTATGCTAAAACCACCACGTCCATCCTATACTGAACTGGTATCTTTGTTACAAGGCTATGAGCAGCGTCAAAATTGGTTCACTACTAATACTTCAACTCATCAACTAGTCTTTTATGGACAAAAACAACAATTTGGCTCTAGCAATCGCAGATTTCAAACCAACTTCAACTCTAATGGTCGTGGATTCCAAGCACATAATCAGAATTTCAATAATCAAGGAGACAATAATTCCAGTCAATCAAATCATAACAACAGCAAGCAAGACTCAAAAAATTGCAGACCGCCTCCTTTAGGACAACGTCGAATGACACAAACTGAAAGAGATTTGTATCAAAATAAAACTTGTCAAATTTGCAGAGTTACAGGACACATTGCAAAAATCTGTTGGCATTTGTCAAAATATATACAAGCTCAAGATGAAGTACCAAAGGCACTAGCTGCTCTCACACTTGACAACATAGTATTTGACACCGAATGGATATCAGATACTGGTACCTCTCAGAACATGACAGGTAATGCTGGCATGTTAAAAAATATACGTCCATATTTTGGTAATGACTCTGTATTGATAGGAAATGGTTCACTACTAGCCATTAAGTATATGGGTGATGCTTACATTAAAACTGGTAATCAAGTTCTTCCTTTAAAAGATGTTTTACATGTTCCAAATCTAAATAGAAATTTGTTATCTATTAGTCAACTTACATATCATTATCCTGTGAATTGTGAATTCTCTAATGTAGATTTTTGTGTTAAGGAAAGGGAAACAGGTCACAAGGTGATGACAGGACATCGAAAGGGTGATCTATATGTTATTTCCAATCCACATGAATTATATTTTTCTCATAGATTCAAATCTGATACTGCTGAGTTACAGCATTAGCAGTTGGGGCATCCTCAGACATCTATGCTTAGGTTACTACAATAAAAGGGAATGATTGACATCAAAGGATCTAATAAGCCATCCTCTCTTTATGATAGTTATCAATTAGCCAAGCTTAGTAAATTACCATTCTCTTCCTCTGATAATACCAGTCCTTCTATTTTAATAAAATACATTGTGATTTATAGGGTCCATCACCAATTCTATCTCACGGTAAATTTCGTTATTATGCTTGTATTGTTGATAATTTTTCGCATTATACATAGCTTGTTCCTCTTAAAACAAAATCAGAATTTGTTGATGCATATTTGATTTTTGAATAATATGTTGCAAGACAATTTGATAAAAAAATAAAAATTTTCCACTCCGATGATGGTGGATAATTTATTAACTCAAAACTTAGCTCTCACTTTCAAGCACAGGGAATTGTACATCAAGTTTCTTGTCCACGCACTCTAGAGCAATCAGGTATAGTTGAGCGTCGTTATAGAATAATTAGTGAATTGGGTATGGCAATGTTATTTCACTATGGTGCTCCTTTATACTTGTGGGTAGAAGCATTTGCAATAGCTACTTTTCTTATTAATCGTCTATCATCAACTTCTCTTAATTCAGATACACCTTATTTTAAACTGCAAGGAGCGTATCTAAAATATTCCTTCCTAAGAGTGTTTGGTTCCAAATGCTTCCCATATACTTGGGATACTTGCAAAAATAAATTTGATCCAAAGACAGTTCCATGTATTTTCGTGGGTTATAGTGATCAACATAAAGGCTATAAATGCTTTCATCCATCTACATAAAAAAGCATTGTGTCACGACATGTAGTGTTTGATGAGATCAAGTTCCCTTTTAAAGACCAACAAAATAATGCTTTCGAAATATAAAAAAATAATTAGATTAGTACTATTGATTCATAGACTATTTTTCTCATTTCTCACAATAAATTGTCTTTGTAGTCTACAAATGTTTTTGATCCACCTCTTCCCTCAACTATACTGCAATAACCACGTTCCTCTTCTAAAGCACCTATGGAATTAATATCTCCATCTATAGATTCAATATCTCACTCAGAACAAGGAACCTTGGAAACAATGTCACCGACAATCTCTAATCAAGATAATCTTGTTGAAGACTCAATCTCTCCCTATTCACTGGTAAATTCAAAATCTGTAAAACCTCAGCACAATGAACCTGTGCAATCTGAACTATCCTACCATCAAAGTCATCCTATGATAACTCGTTCTCAAGTTGGCATCTACAAACCAAATTCAAAGTATGCTCTTATAGTTACTCGTCAGGAGATTCCATGAATACCATACTCAATTAAAGCTGCTCTTCATCATGATGGATGGAGAACAGCCATACAAGAAGAAATGGATGCTCTTCACCGCAATAATACATGGCAGCTTATTCCTCGTGATAATAATATGCATGTTATTGGGTCTAAGTGGGTACTAAAGCCAAAACTTGAACCGGATGGAACTCTTGATCGACTGAAAGCATGCTTAGTTGCCAAAGGTTATCACCAAATAGATGGCATAGATTACATTGACACATTCTCACCTTTCATCAAACCTGGAACTATACGTCTTGTTCTCAACCTTGCATTGGTTAGGTATTGGAATATCCGACAATTAGATGTTAAAAATGCCTTTCTCCATGGCATCCTTACAGAAGATATCTACATAGAACAACCTCCGGGCATGATTGATCCAAAGTTCCCAAAACATGTGTGCAAACTTCGAAAAGCTCTTTATGGTTTGAAACAAGTACCTCGTGCTTGGTTTGATCGCTTTAGCACCTTTCTTTTAAAACATGGTTTCTTTTGTAGTTTAGCTGATCCATCCTTATTTATTTTGCATTGTTCTCATGAGACACTAATTCTCCTCTTGTATGTTGATGATATACTTCTGATAGGTTCAAATACATAATTTTTGGCTAAATTTATACAACTCTTACACTTTGAGTTTGCCATGAAAGATCTTAGACCTATTCATCATTTTCTTAGTATTGAGATCATGCTCACTCCCGAAGGACTGCATCTGCCTCAATCTCACTATGCTCTTACCATTCTTGAGAAAACCGATATGGTGGATTGCAAGCCTATGAGCACGCCACTTGAAGCCAAAACTAAAGGACTTAACAATACTATTCCTCTTGATGATGCCACTCACTATCGAGAAATAATTGGTGCTCTACAGCATCTCAACCTCACTCGACCTGATCTTGCATATAGTGTTAATTTTGTGTCTCAATTTATGCATGCCCCCACTCAATCCCATTTCAAAATGGTTCGACGGATTTTGCATTATGTCAAAGGGATAATAAATCTTGGCCTTGATTTCATATCCTGCACCACACTTGTTCTTTCCACTTTCTCAGATTCAGACTGGGCAGGTTGTCCCATCACTCGACTTTCAACTGCTGGTTATTGCATTTTTCTTAGTCACAATCTTATCTCTTGGTGCGCAAAGAAGCAACACACTATTTCCCAATCAAGCACAAGGCTGAATATAGAGCTATGGCCCATACTGCTATAGAAGTCATATGGTTAACTTATATTCTCAAGGATCTTGGCATTCAGTAACCTCATCCTGCAGCTCTCTTTTGTGAGAATCTCAATGCTCTGCATATGACTATCAATCTAGTCTTTCATGCTCAAAGCAAACACATTGAACTTGATTATCACTTTGTGCGTGAACGAGTTGCACTCGGTCTTCTTGTCGCCCGGCATGTCCCTACTTCACAACAGGTAGCTAATATCTTTACTAAGCCTATGTCTAAAGCTACCGTTACTCTTCATCGTCTCAAACTTCACCTCCGACCCTAGCCAAGTTTGCGGAAGGATGTTAACACAAATCAATCACTTCCTTCAGCTCCATAATTAGAGCAAAACAAGGATATCTCTTGGAGAGACAAGGATGTTACCATAATCAGGAGTGATAAAGATGCAGCAGAATCCTCATGATCAATCAATAGGGATATTCTTGGGTGATATGAATGACTAGAATACAACTCTATCATAATCAAGGAGATAATTGGACTTGATTACCTAAAATCAAGAGATTGTAGTTTCTACTTTTATCCCATTTATTTCTCATCATATTCTTCTTTGCCTATAAAAGAACTGTAACTTATTCTTATTGCTCATGTTGGAAATAAGACAAGTGCATTTTTACCAAAAATTCTTTAATCACACTCTATCCCATACATATATCACCTACTTACTAAATTAATGAGATAATATAAATAAGAAATGTTGATGCCTTGCTCTTTTTTTCAAAGGTGTTTAACATATTTTCTATTTATTTGTTTTATAGAATTTTGAGTTTTTTATAGGCTCATTCTACGATGTATCGGACATACTGATAAATCAGAAATAATAAATGGTTTAGATTACAAGATATTCATCTAATGGTTGTTATGCATACATAATGAACAGTTCGAATTATATTCATACCTATTCAATAATTGATATGTGAGCGTACCAATATGTTAACATATTATGGGAGGACCATTTTTATAATCTTTTCTATTTTAAATCAATTAAATTAAATTAATTTTTATTAATCAAAGAAAACTCTATTAAATATAAACTCTTATCCCTTTGTTGTAACTTGCAATGTTGCGTTCTGTTGGTGAAGCAGACTCCTATACATTTTACACAGTTTCTCCCTTCCTCCTCTTTTCTTTGGTCTAAAATTAATTATTTTGTGAGATGGGTTTCATTAAGTAATGCTTTAATTTAATTTGAGTTTGTTTATTTGTTTTGCAATTTAGGTTTTAGTTTCATCGGAAGAAAGACTTAGAATAAGCAAGAAAAATCTGAAATCTATAAATGATATAAGAACAACAATAAGCTTTTTTTTTTTTTTAATCTGATATCGGAATAAATCTAACTAATCCAAAGTATGTCAGATAGACAAACACTTATTCAAGTGTTTTAAAATAGTTACACACCCAGAATTCGAATCTAAACATTTTATTAAGTCAGATGAGTCTCATGCTAATTCATCTACACCTTCTTGAATAATAGCAAGCTATTAATTTGATAGAATTGGTAGTAATCATGCCAAGGCAATTTAACCAGAACACAGTATGCTCTGATTCTAAGTGGAATAATAGACTGAAACAAGAAAGAAAAAACCATAGAAATTGATCAGAAAATCACCTGAAAAAATAGAAAATGAAGCAGTCACACTATTTAAAATTGAAAAATTTTGATTTTGTTTAGAGGAAAGTACACTATATACTCTATTATTTTCATAAAAAACTTTTTAACACTCATTTTAAATTTTGGACTTTTAAACTCTTTTATTGAATTAAAACACATTTTTACTCTATTTTTTTCTCTCTTTTAATAAATGACAATTTTATGACTTGTATCAATACCCTATTTTTTTCTCCCAAGTTTTAGGTTTCTTATTATTTTTCCAGCCTAGGTTTATATCTTCTCTGTCTTCTCATTCGTTTTTACTGTTGCTGTCATCTTCTTTTTCTGTGTCGTCTCATTTACGGTATCTTTTTCCTTTTTGTCTTTTTAATATATATATATATTGTATCTTATATTCTAATTTGAATATACTTCATGTATATGTACATATATTTTATGTATATATACATTATATCATATACTCAAATTTAAATATACTTTAATTGTACATTTAAAAATTATAAATAAAATATTTGTAATATATATATTATGAACAGTTTTTAAAACCCATTTCCATCAAGATTTGCATAAAAAACGAAAATACAAATTTTTAAATTGCATAATCTCATTTTATTTTTTTAGACTCTAACTTTACCCTAATTTATTCGTTCTCTTATTATTACGTATATGTGTGTGTGTGTGTCATGGGTATCAATTGTACAATAAAAAATATAAGACAAATATATAATACTTATATATATGTTAAATATATGTTACATATAAAAAATAATATAATATTTTACTGTATCTTATTCATATCATTCGCTAATATAATTTATTTCTTACATATATACCGTAAATATACTTTGTATATATTTTATTTTTTAAAACCGATATATATATATATATATATATATATATATATAACTCACTTATACAGTATATATTTTTTATATACTTTTAGCTATAATTTAATAATTTTAAATTAAATATATTAATAATTTTAAAAAAATAGATATATAAAATATGTAGTATAAATATAAATATGAATTGAATATATTTTATACTGTATGACTTTTACTTTAATTAGATTTAATTTGTGTATTATTCATGATTTCTAGCTAGATCAATATTTTTTAATATTAAAACAATTTTTATTAATGATGGATGGTGGATTTTTACTTTGATTAGAATATGCAGATATAAATTTCAATGACCGATAAAAAAATAGAGAGAGGGTAACTTATGAAAGAAAGAGAATTTAGAAATAGTAAATAATGATTGATTGATAAGTGAAAATGAAAAAAGAAAGAATAATGAAAGAGAATATCTTACAAAAAAAAATAATAGGGAGAGAATGATATTAATGAGTGAAATTAGAGAAAAAAAAATAGGAAACCCTAAATTTCTTCTGACGTTAAAATGTTAAGTTAAAAAGCAAAAGGTACGATTGTGTCCATTTCCCTTTTGTTTACCTAGCGGTAACTTTGTTTTCTTTTTTTTTTTTTTTGGGCAGGATTTTTCTGTATGCGTAATAGAAACCTGCGTTTCTTTCTACTAAATGTTAGAAACCTTGAAACACAAAGAAAACCAACCTGGGCTGTAGAGAAGTATGGCCCAAACCCATAGGCTGATAACTAAATCCAATTCCATTTGCCCTTCAATTATTTATTACACTAAAGTTCCGTTTGTTTGCATAAATTAATATATTTCTCAAAAATATTTTTTAGAAAATAATTTATTTTTTGTTGTTTAGTTGTATACATAAAATTTTAAAAAAATTATTTTTTAGTATTTGGTATATTTTGAAAAATATTATTTTTTTTGCATATAAAAAGCTATTAAAATATTTAAACCATCTCAAAATTTGATATTTTTAATTTATAACTATGTACAAAAGAAAATTACATAAAATAATAATTTTTTAAAAAAAAATTTCCAGTGACTGGTGGTGGCCGGAGGTCATTAAAAGTGATTTTCAGCAGTTAATATATTAATTAGTATATATTTAGTTAGTTTTAATATAAAAAATTTTATTTATATAAGTGTGACAAAATTTAGAAAATGACTTTTCATTCTCAAAAAAGAAAGTCATTTTTCTGAAAAATTACTTAGTTTTCCTTTTGACCAAAAAAATATTTTTTATTGATCAATTTTTGTAAATATACCAAATACAAGAACATGCAAAACAAAGGAAACCTAAAATAGAATGATAGCAATTCTAATGGATGACATGGGAAGATAAAGATTACTTATTTTTTAACCAGAAATAGACATGTACAATGAAGAGATAATTATAAATGGATTTGAGATTGGTAGTGGTGTCGTCAGACCCTTTAAGTTAAAGGAATAAAGAGTTAGAAATCTAAGTGAGGAGGAGCAAAGAGCCAGAAACTTAAGCTCGAAGTGTGAAAATAAGCTTTTAACATTATTCATGAAGGGATAAATTTTAAAAAATAATATAAATTTATATAATACTAAATATATTTTAAAAAGTTAAGATTCCATTGAAGATGGGTGCAAATAATTCAAAGTTAAACAAATTTGGGAACGATGTATCAAATAATGTCTAAATTAAATTTCACACAATTTTAAAACAAATTTCGCTTAGTTTTTTCAAATTATACAAAATTATCTGAAAATTATCAAATTTATAATTCTATTTCAAGATTATTATTATTATTATTATTATTATTATTATTATTATTTAATGGATGTCTTGATCTAATTCTATTTAAAAATTGAGAAACTATTAAGATTATGACCGGAGAATTCTACTAAATTTATTTAATTGCTATTTATATATTAAGTAATTAATTTTTAATTTTATGCATGATTATCTTAATTAACACATGTAAAATTCAAACTTAAATTCTCCTCTTTTAACAAGTAGGACAACTCGACAAGTATACAGTTGATTGCTAAAAATATTAAAAATCCTCTGCAGTTCAACCTAATAGTCTTTAATCTTCTTAGTTGCTGAAAATTTGAAGTTGGAATGGTAAGTAAGCATTTCTTATTTCTCATTCATTCTTCCTTATAGAAAAGACACTTAAAATTGCTGATAAATTTTATTATTTGAAACTTTTTCATATTTTAATTTATTCATATATTTAATTAATAATTTATTATCATACTAAAAAAATTTAATTACCAAACACTCAATTCAACTTTTAATTTGTTATGCTGCTATTAAGAACAAAAGCTGAACCAAATGGGTACTAAGTTTTCAATAAAAAATTAAAAACAAAATAAATTCAATGGATGAGCTCAATACAAACAACAAATTTGAAAAATCAAAGATTAAAAAAACAAATCCGGAAAAAGGAAAACGTACTGCTAGAGTAGTAAGCACATGATGATCGTAATGATCAAGGCAGCTAGTTGACTATTAGTGCCCTAATAATTATTTGTCAAGCACAGTGCAGGAAGAGCTATTTATCCCAATACTTTTGGGCAGAGAAATATTTATGTAGATATAGGTCAATCCAAACATTCAACAACATATTTTTCATTATTTTATTTTTATTAATAAATATAAAGATAAAAATAAAATAATTAAAATATATATTCTTGTGTAATTAGATTGATCTATCTAAAAAAAATTTTATTTTTTATCTCAATTTTTATCCAATTTACCTAAAATATAGGTATTTTATCAATCTATTTACTTTTTTTTATTCAATTTATATTAAAAATATAAATATTTTATATAAATTGAAAAAAAAAAAAAAGTTGATACAACTAATATTTCTATATATATATATCTGTTGTCGTAGTCTTTAATTCTTGCTCAGTTTTTCCTTTTCTCTCTCTCTCTCTATGTTACAGTAAGCTTGGTTTTCTTGTTGAGAAAGAGAGAGAGAGAGAATGAATATGGGGGTAGTGAATGGAGAGGAGGATGCTAAACTTCCAAAACAACCACCTCTCCATGTTCAAAAAGACCTTGATGCTGGTGCTCTTTTTGTTCTCAAATCCAAAGGTACACATCAACTTTCTTTCTTTTTCTTTAAATCATCGGTCTTGTATCAGTAAATTATTTTTTAAAGAAAAAATGTGTTCATAATAAAGTAAAAATTATATATATAATTGCCATTAATTTGTTCATGAATTTTGAAATTTCTATTAAAGCAAGATATATATATACATCTTAAGACTTAAATTTTTAATTTTGGGTTTGAAAATTTTGAATTTCTTTGTTTTATATTCAATTATTTTGCTATTAGGTTAACTTTCATCTTCCTTCTTCTTCCTTTTCTTTGGTTAATATTCTTTCAACTTGCATCTTCAAGAGCAAATTTATTACTTGCATTAAATTTTTGTAA
This sequence comes from Balakata baccata, assembly GCA_949630135.1. Classification (NCBI taxonomy): domain Eukaryota; kingdom Viridiplantae; phylum Streptophyta; class Magnoliopsida; order Malpighiales; family Euphorbiaceae; genus Balakata; species Balakata baccata. The sequence continues at coordinate 19,004 of CATIWF010229451.1, forward strand.
TCGATCATAAATTAAAAAAATTAAAAATATAATTTGTTTTATTTCATAATTATAAAAGTTCATTTTCAACATAATAATATTATTTAAAATAGACAAACATATGCCATTTTTGACTTGTTCAAAGTAAGCTTTTGTGACTGCCATTATTCTGTGTTTTGTTGTTGATTTGCTTCTAAAAGATAAAAGAAAAACTGACATTCGCTTTGACTCCTGACTTCGTTACCTTTTTGTCTTTGATTACTTGCTCTGGGCGTAATGAGATTGTCTGACTTACATATTTTTATATAAGTTATTTTTTTTAAAAGAATTTTTATATAAATTATTAAAATTTTATTGATATAATTTAAATTATTTATTTATTTTTAATATAATTTTATATTAATTAGAGCATTATTAATTAAAAAGAAAAATATTTTATAATTTAGAACAGATAAAAATATATTTATAACTCTAAAAGGGTGATATAAAATGGTAGGACCATATTACTTCTTTTTAAGTAAGGTTTAGATTTTGATTTCTATGTATGAAGTGTTTTTAAAATTTGTAGGATTGTTTTATCTATTAATAGATCTATCTAACGTTAATCCAAATTTAAAAAAAAAATGAATAATTTATTAATTTAAATGAAACTGAAAATAATTTGAATATTTACAGGATCATGGATCCATTGCGGATATCATTTGACAACATCAATAGTGGCACCACCTCTACTAAGTCTGCCATATGCATTCAAATTTCTAGGATGGGGTGGTGGAATTTCATGCCTGATAATTGGAGCTCTTGTCACTTTCTACTCATACAACTTGTTGTCTATGGTGCTTGAACATCATGCTCTCATGGGTAATC
>CATIWF010229535.1:0-30124 GCA_949630135.1 Balakata baccata
ATATATATATATATATATATATATATATATATATATATATATATATATATATATATATATATATATATCTCTCTCTCTCTCTCTCTCTCTCTACTCATCTCATCCAAAGATGGATTTATGCATAAAAGGTTGAATATTTGCAACAATTTGGAAAAATTAACCATATAAAAATTTATATATAATTTAAACCTCATTTAAATTATTATATAAATATTTATATATTAATTATTTTTAATCCAAAATTAATATTTAAAACTCATATTATTCAATCATTTACCACATATACATCTCATGCAACAAAAGAAATTAATTATGCAATTTACAATTCTATTATAATTGCTACAAAAATTTTCACCCCAAAATGGAAAATACAAAGTAAACTTCATCCTGACAAATCTTTTTTATTGGTCCTCCTCAAAATTTTGGGTCTCCTTGCTCTAACAGAAAAATTTTATATTATATCCTCTTGGCCTACTAAGGATTTCAATATAATAGTAAAAATAAAATATAAATTTATTAATATTACAAACCAATATATACAAATAATATAACCCATAACACCTTTGAAAATCTGAAACAAAAAGAGGAAATATATCATGTAGCATCACATGTAATATAACATATAGATCAAATTTATAAGAACAATAAGAACATTATCCATAACCAAACCGAGCCTACTAGCATAAATGGAGAGTCATTTTACTAAAAAAAAAAAATATGAAAAAGCTCTGATAACAATTATTGGAAGCAAAAGTGATTTTTTTGGATTGAAATGAGCTCTAAACTTCGGTTAAAATTAGATATTTCAAAAATTTTTAATTTAACCGAAACATACGATCAAATATTGCATGATATACAAATATACATTGTATGTTAACATTGAGTATTTATCAATAACTTTTATAAATCATATTTTATAAAATTTATGAATAATATCTATTTGCTAATATCATCTCAGGATTTTTAAAATAAATTGGAAAAATAAAAAAGTTAAAACAAATTTTTTAATATCGAGTTTACCGATTGTACAAACCAAATAAAAGACTAAAAACTTCAATTATCTCCTTTTTATAGATCATAAATTACTAACATTTTTAGAACGTTTTCTAGTATTTTTTAAGAGAGAAAGCAAAATGAAAAAAATATCAAGAAGAACAACATTGCCATCAATAGGAAAGAAAAATTTATAGCCAAAGAAAAAGAAATAAAAAATTAAAAAAACCGAGAAAAAAAAATCAACACAATGCATTAAAGGTGGCAGAGGGAAGTTGTTGAAATTTTTTGTCTTGTTGGACCTTTTTTTTGGGGATTTTTGGTGGAAGAATTAATGACATATTAATGCAACTTTGAATTATATATATAATTTTAACCACCATTATTAATTAATATTTTTTTCTACTAATTATGATAATTATTTTAATTTGCTTTTATAGTTAATATAATTAATAACTTAATTAAATTAAGTTATAATAATTTTAATTAATGATTTAATTAAAATTATAAAGAAGAAATAATTAAAATTAATCAATATTAATTTTAACTCAAATAATATAATTGATTATTTTTAATTTAATTCTCAATTAAATTAATTTCCACATCATAAATATTAACTAGACAAATAATTTGGGTATGACTTATAAAGTCAATAATTTTATCGAAATAAAAATATAATATTAATTTCTTAATATTATATCGGACACTATTTTCGAATTCTTCGTATACCCAGACACATTAAGTATCATTCTAGAAATTTTCTTTTAATTAGCGATAAAATCTCGAATATTAATTTGACATCTAGATTATAATATTAACTTCTCTCATTATGATCACAATATTGAGTAGGGTCATAGTACGTCAATTTTAATTAGCGATAAAATCTCGAATATTAATTTGACATCTAGATTATAATATTAACTGCTCTCGTTATGATCACAATATTAATTAGAGTCACAGTACATCAAAGTCCTATTGGTCAATTTACTAATGATTGGTAATTTGTGTTCTTATTAAAATAAGACTTGTCATTATTAAGCTAATTAATAATATCAATCTTATATTGAATAAGTGATATTTCTCATAGCCAGAAATATATTTTATTAGAACCAAAATATCAACTTTATTAGGATATTAACTTGGTGCTACAGGGTAACGAGTTCTACTATTAGTAATCTCATGTCTCACTATATGATTAACTATTGTGACTATAAGTTGGATTACCAAGTATGAATAGTCTAGTACAAGATAAGAGCACTTTCACAGCCACCCATAAAAGAATAGTTTTGACACCTCATGTCAAATGATTTCGAGTTATTAAAGACTCATATATTATGACCAATATAATAATTTTTAACGTTGAACACTATCTGTGCAGTTATTATTAGGCATCACTGCTGTTCAGTAACCTTAACTCCTTAAGTACCCATCGGTTTATCCTGATATTATTATATCATGGAGAATGAAAGTCCTCCTTAGAATAAACTATATAATAATCTAGAGACTTAATGAATGCCCAATTTATTATCTTTTTTTGGTTATGAACATTTTTAAGATTATCTTTTATTAGAAATATTTATCTCATTATTATCAACAATTTGATAATAAATTCTCTACAAATAATGAAATGGTTGTATACTATACTCATAATTTGATCAACAACTGAAATATTTAATTTATTATGAATATGAAATATATACATGTTCATTGTGATATATTATTTAATGTATAAAAAGAAATGAATGTACTAGGATATACACAGTACTGATAACAGTAACCCTACTGTTTAGGAATAGCCGGTTCTATGATTTTAGAAAATCAAAATTGGACTAGAACCATCCAAGGAACAGTCTGGACAGGATCAGGACCAGTTGGACTGATTCAAGAACCAGTCAGTAACTAGGTTCCAACAGTTATATATATTAAATTTTTAATTCTTTTAGTAAAAATTATGCAATTAATAGAATAAATAAAATGTAATCAAAATTATAATAGTTCACTTATTATTTTTTATTCCAAAAATTATACTTAAATAGACATAATAAGGTAAAATAAAAAATTATTTTACCTTATTTATTTGTTTATAAAGTAAGAAAAAATACTTATCAAATATTAATTTGTGTAATAAGTTAGAAAGATAGAAATTGTAGAAGTATTTTATTTTATAAAGTAAGAAATTATAAGAATTATAATTGGACTAAACTTAATTTTCATATTTTTTATTTTAAAACTAATTTACTTACAAAAATTTGAGTTTATATTTAAAAAATAATAATACTAATAATTGTGCTTGAATTTAATATTTTTTTTACTATTAATTAACTTGTCTATATATACTCTTGGAATTTAGAGAAATCAAAATCTACATATTTTTCTTACCTTTTAATTGTTAACCCCTTTTACCTTTTTATTGTAATCAAAACTGTTGGATTTGCCAACTGTTCCTTTGTTTGTTAAGTCATATAGGTCCTCGTCTCCTTCTTTCTCAACTACTTATTGCCTTAATTCTACTTTAATCCAATCTTCGAGAGATGCTTGAGCTTCTAATGATATAAGTGCAAAGTTAGATCATATCTCATCCACAATATTTTCTCCCGCACTAAAAATTGTTCTATGGCAATAATTGAGACTAGACTTGCTAAAATTTGTTTAGCAACTCAAGAGAGGACCGCAAAAGTATTTTGATGTCAACTCTATAATTTAAGGACTGAAAAATCTTTATATGCCTTACTATCAGCAAACTCAAAAATAGTCGTTAGTTAAATATCAAGTTTAAGTGAACTGTTGAATAAATATATATATTTTTTTGCATCATCACATATATGATCACCCCTTTAATTTTACTCAATTTACTTTGAACTTGACTAGTGGAAATATTTATAGAAGTAGGAATATTATAAATAATACAAAACTCCATAAATAAATCACAAATTATTTTTTCACATCAATAATAATTGTAGAACACATTAAATCACTATCATACTCTAAATTTAAATATGACTAATAAAGATTCAAATAATTATGCAAACCATCTAATTTACATCTTGGATAAAAAAACATATGCAACAAGATTAATTATAAGAATATATTTAAAATAACTTAACCATTTTATTTTCATTAAATAAATAGAATCATGAAACATAGGATCATTTCCATACTCACAAAATACATCAACCACAATATTAATACATCTAACTAATAATAAATGACATGCAGGATAATAAACACTACTTAAAATATATGTTTTATCATTAAAAACTTTTAAATATCTAATTTTTTTTTTACAAATATTCCAATGTTGTGGATATAAATTAATTTGTGGTACATTATTAGAAATAAATATACGCAATAATTTTTTATATCAATATGACACATTGAGTAATTTATAAATTGAATTCCAAAGAGTTGGAACATCGCGTGGAAATATTTTAGGTCTTTTTCCATTTTCTTGACAAAATTGACCTCATAATTTCATTATTTGTAGATATGCTCATAGATATAAAATTGCTCATTCAATTGGAACAATTGTAGCATATAAATGCACATCTAATATGAAAAAAATTTACTTATAATGTTAGGCTAATAAATTGATTGAAATTATGAATTGAACTATCGATGTTTGCCGCCTCACTATAAAAGAAATTAAAAAAAAATAACTATACCATTAAGAACTACGCAAGAATGCACCTATCAATGATCACTCTAAATATTATTATAAATAGCAATATAGCCATTCAAAGAAATAAATGTTTTATATAATTTTTATTTTCTTTATACAAATTAAACAAAGCACATTTCACAATATTCCTAGGTATACGTCTAACACTTGGATTTAATGCTTTTTTATAATAATTAACAAAAACCTGCTTTTTTATAATAATTAACAAAACCTACTTTTTTACCCAAACTAAAAGATAATTGTTCAGTATTTATCATTTTTACTAGTTCATTTTTATTTTTTATATGAATATTGAAATAATTGAGAAGTAAAAGATGTAGCATAGTCGAAAATTTGTGTTTGCTTGTTTTCCATTCCAAGCTAGGTAGTATGCTTGTTTTGCAAATGTCTTTTGAAATGTGTCATAACTACCTCTAATTTTAAATTAAATTGTAGATTTATGTACAATAATTACATACAACGTCAAATAACTCATCTATTTTTTGCACCTTCTTCCATTGAACTTGAAAAATATCAGAGGTTCAAATTTTTACTTCTAACCCACTATGGGTGTTGGATTTGTCACCTATTGAGAATTATCACTCCTATTTCTTTGGCTTTCTTGAGTTTCAAACTCCTCATCCAAATCCTTAATAAAATTTTCAAAATCAACAACTGTTTTACTAAAAAATTTGCTCCTTCCATTGTGGCTTGCAATTTTTAATAATTAAATTTTGTGAAATTGATTGGAACACAATGAAAAAAAAAATTATAGAAAAAATAGAATTGGAAAATAATTATAGAATTAAGGAGAAATTGAGAACTAGAAAGATTTTAGAATTAAAGGATTAAGGATAAATTGAAATTATATAAAGAGAATTGAGATTTAATTGTAGAGAGATTGAGAGAAATTGAGATTGTATAATGTTGGAGTGATGGTGCACCAAGAAAGGGGATTGAATTGGTGGCAAATAGAAATTTTCGGCGTAACGCATTTCTTTGAATATTGGAGCAATAAGCAAAAGTAAATGTGAAATAGTAAGGGAGCGAAAGAAGGAAGACACACAAGATTTATAGAGATTCGGATGTTAACAAACTTTAGTCCTCTCTCCAACCACAATTGGAAGTTCTACTATCTCAATTTGAGATTACAAGAGAATTTCCTAGTTAACTCACAACTAGAGAATTTTTCTAGCTCACCCACAACTAAGTATTTTCTCAAGGCTTACACCGAATCCAAATCCCTTGTATTTTAATGGCTCGCATAACAACTAATTTCTTATGTTTTGAAGAAGCTTACACACAACCCAAATAAGAGTTTTTCTTACTATGATCACTCTTCCAACCTATACCCAAGTGTTTAAGGTTGACACTTAAACTTTTCTTACAAAAGAGATGAGAAATAAAATTGCAAGAGTTTTGGCACACTTAAAATTAAGCTCTTTTATTCTAGGGCCTTTTGGAGGTCTATTTATAATGTTTACCTTCCAATTAGCCGTTACAAATGGTGCCAAAATTATTTCTTACATTCAAAAGATGATTCATTTAAAAGGTCTGATAGAGGAAAATCGCAAGCGTAATTCTGCAAGTATCCGTTGGTGCTTTCGACTTGGCAGCCTTTGATTGGTTCTTTATGCAACAATTCGATAATGGCTAGTCCAGTCAGTAAGGAATCGCTAACGTATGATGTTCCAAGCGGGATAACAATTTTTCCGGTCTTTATTTGCTTCTAGATCTCAAAGATTATTTTGCATTGGGCCTTTTCCGAGTGCGACATCCATTTTCTAGGTGGGAGTTGTGTCCCGAGCATGACATTTCTCTCCTAAACATGAGATTTGAAAGTTCATAAAGTCGTTATGACACATGGCATACTCTGATTGAAGTTTCTATCAACGGTCTTGACTGTAAAAATATCGAGCGTGATTTTCATTGGAGCAATAGCATTTTCAGTTTTGTTCTCACTAAATATCTATGAGCGACCGCGCATTACAAGCCATTTTGTTTTTTTTTTTAAATTTGTTCACTAAGTAATCATTGACCTATTGACTTGAAACTTTGTATGCTGTAAAAACACACTTAGATAAACATATTAATAGCACTTAATTTGATTGTTAAGATCAAAACATAGATCAATTATGTTAAGGTCAACATATAAGAAGTGTAAAAAAATGTGAGAGAGATCTGGTATTTATAGAGAAAATATAGTTGTTATTTATTTTTTTTGTAAGGGTCATTTTTATCTTCTTATTTGTATTTATATTTTAATAATTTTAGATTAATAAAATTAATGTTTAAGATTTTTCTTGGCTTTGGGTTTTTTTTTTTTGAATATTTCTTTGTCTTTTGAGAGATCTCTTCCATAACCTATTCACTGGAACATATGTTCTCATTTTATCTAGAGCAGCATTATTGTCATCAAATGACGAAAATATAGGATTGTTAACATGTTTCATATCCTCTTCTTAGTTTTCAAAGAACAACAAAATGATATTAGTTATGGCCTTCTTGAGTCAAGGATTTGCCACTCCTAGTCGAACTTCTCCTATATGTTTTATCAACTTTTCTAATATTATCCTAAATAGATTTCTTATTTTGTTTTTGCACCAATATCTATGGACCAAAAACCAAGTTAGTTGTGGGACTCTTATTAATAACAACCTCTTTTTTCTTATATAATAATATATCTTCCTTAATTTGTTATATCTCTGATTCCTTGGAAGAAATTTCCTTATCTATGTGACCAACAAGTGCATAATAAAAAGCATATTTGACAGAGTCCCTCGTAGTTGATTGTAAACGTTATCCCCCTAAACTTAAAGAAAGGTTCGAGAGTCTTTGTGACGTCAAGTTCAACAACATTCATGCAAACCTTCCTTTTTCCGAATTTAGAGTTTTATAGTAATTTTTCACAAGTCATCCTAACTTATTGCCGATAGCCTTCAATATCTTTTTGTGATACAAGTGTATATGCGAACCCGAAAAAAAAACTTAAGAAACAACTATGGCGATTCTATTTGATTTTATTGATAACTTCGGATGCTAGGGTGCTCCAATATGGTTTCTCCCTATAGCCATCCATGGCCCATCAAGAAGTGAGTGGTTATAATCCTCTTAACGGTCAAATTTCATAAAAAGAAATTACGTCAAGATCAATAACTGTATAACTCCCAAAGGGTTTCCGTAGTAATGAAAAATTTTCATTCAGTTTCTCATAGCTTATAACCCAACTTAATAACTGCGAAACAACCATTTTTTTTTTCATGGTTTTACAATAAGGGATTCAAATGAATCAGACAAATTCAACTCAAAGGAAAATTCCTTATCTGTGAAGGAAATCGCTTGATATTCCTCATCCATCTCATCACTGCTAGGAAGAGTTGATTGATATCATTGGGTGAATTCTAATCCAAATCTAGGTCAACAATGGAATCATAGTCAATATTTATAATAAGGTTTCCTTTTAGCTCCTCCTTATGTAAACAACCTTTAGTAAGGAAAACATTAAAAGAGCCATTATCCAGTGTCATTGAAAGAGAACAAGTAAACTTTTTTCTTGCTCTACTATCTGGTGGGGATAGAGGTTGAATTTTTTAAAGGTCTTCCACTAGGCTGAGGTCACCTAGTCAAAATGTCTCATAGAACTCACAGTAATGAAGCAGAAATCCATTCATTCACCTTCTAAGTTTGTCAACTAACACTTATGGTATGAAACACATGTTACAATAGATAAGTGTATGTTAAACTTTTCCAGCTATATGGATCTTAGTTTAGACACTCCATAAGTGGCTAACTTGAGTTTACATCTAGCTCACTATCTCAAGCGCTAAGAAAACTATTCAGATGCAGCTCTATTATATAATCTCCTTTTAAGATCTCATCTTAGTCATTACTAAGGCAAAACTTTAGTCTCATTTTTGCTCTTCCTTTAAGTGTCAATGGTGATTGCTGGTGTGAGAGAGCCATTCAGTCTAAAGACATACTTTCGCATATGATCTCGAGCAGATTATGAATGGTATCTAGGAACACATTATGACCTCCAATTGATCGGAAAGTCAGTGGTTTGACTACGCACCTTTCCATAGATAATTATCTATGCAATTCATCCTTTCACCTAACTATACCCCATTCGGTTCAAAACATGTACTCTCTATCAGCTCCCACTAGATTGGCTACATCATACCTAGTCCAAGTGATGTTAGCTCTTGTCCTTGAGACTCATTATCCTATAAGATATTTCTTTGAAGACCATCTTCAAGACACGTCCACTTTGGCCAAAGTTTCTTAAGTAATGATCTCAATAAGAGGTCATAGGTATATTCTCCTTCTATCAGGAGTAGTGAATCCTTTATTACCTACTCAACTGCTTTTAAATACCTCAAGTTATACCTAATTGCCACCCTATGAGTGAGCTCTCCTGAGGCAATAAGGAATGGAATGTAGTCAAAGTACAAAGTTAGTATCCAAGATAACCTTGAGCACCTCAACTCTAAGGATACTTGCAGCATTACTATTATGAGACTATTAGTGATATAGAACAAAAGATCCATATGTTCATCTCATAGCAGGTCATCCAATATACTTAACTACTCTTAGCAAGCATTCACATGTTAGCTCTAAACATCTCATGCTTATAGCTTATGAGATCTACTGTTTGATCAAATCAATGAGTATGAGATGTTACTAGTCTATCTAGATCAACAATGTCTCATCTTATTGATCCTATAATTAGGGATAGTTTAGATACAAACATAATTGCACATGATAGGAATCCTAATATCATGATCTCATCATAATTCGCTTCATGCTATGTTTTATATCATGGGCCTTATTAAACGATTTAAGATCTAAACAATTCATAATATAATGAACATCAATGTAATGAAAAAGCCTTTTATTTATATAAGTGAAATTGTATAACAAGTGCTAAAGGTGATTGCCTTTAGAGCACCTCTCTAATACAATGATGGCCAACTATAGGCCTAAAGTGGTATCAAATGATCCCTCAATGGCATGCTATCTATCCTAGCTTTAGTCCTAGTTAGAGTAATTGAGCATCCGTCTTCCTCACAATTCTCCATTGGCATTATAATATAAATCCATGACATAATTCACAATAAAAATCTCATCTTAAGATTTAAATCACAAATTCATCACATTAATTCATGTCACAAGCCTCATTTCTTCTAAAAAATGGCTCAATTATTTTATATCAAGGTATATCTCAAATTAAACATCATGAAATCGAACACAAAGGCACACAGCAGAGGTGTCACGACCAAGTTCACGACTTGCCTAGCCATGAACAGGGTGGTGAGGCAATCTATTTCTCCTTTTCTCTTGATTCACGCCCTGGTTCACAACCTATCTAGTCGTGAACCAGGTGGTGAATCTGGAAAATCACTACAAAGATTCATGTTAAGGCACATTAAAACCACATCACATGCATCCTATGGTTCACCCAAGTGGAAACTCTCTATAACATTCATATTTAACCATAATCCTTGTTACAAACACATGAATTCCATATTTAATTCCCACTTCTCACAAATCATTCCAATTTATCTTCCATAACCATATTCAAGTCAATATAATTTATCAAGACTCATCTTGCCGTCACACAAACAACAATCTCAAGATTTAGTCATGCCATTAATCACCTTAATTTCTTAACACACCTAAGCATATTAAACTTGCCATAATCATGTATTTAAATATGTAACTTACCATAGGCATTTATTCAATTTAATAACCAATTCACACATTTAATACATGCAAACAAATCATCAAACATTCAATTAAATCCAAATATGGTTATGTACAAACCTCAATGGAGCAAAACGAAAATCAAGCTTTGGAACTTGCCTACCCTCTTTGGAGGTTATCTCCACCTTCAAGAACACCTCTTAAGAGAAAACATAATCATACATCAATACAAATAATAACATAAAGCTTGAAAATCATAAAATCCAACCCACAACTCTTCAAGCTACGTCTTATGTCACTTAAACCCATCTAAAAACGTGATCTCCAACTAAATCCACCTGCAAGAACACCCAAGATCCCATCTTTACCAAACCTATTTACAAATGGGTCATTACCGAATTTGGGTAACCTACATAAATCCTCTATAAAACATGATAAGGAGATAGAGAAGTGAGATACCTTACCCTAGAAGATTGAAATCAAGGCTGGAAATGGTGGAGAACCTAAGTTCCCTTCAAACCCTAAACTTTCTCTCTCTAACTCCTTTTACTTCCTTGAAGAATCTCACCCAAACCTTAACAAATCTTGCTATAAATGAAGGATTTTGAGATTTAGGGCTTAGAATTCCATGGGATAGTGTAGGAGTAGTGTTTTAGAGCTTAGAATTTGAGTTTGGAAAGTTAGGGTTTTGTAGGCACGAGTTTATATAGAGAAATGAGGTTGTGCCCTTATATACCAGATCCTTCACAGTTTGGTTCACAATCTGGTTCATAACCAGGACCCTTATGCCTAGCCGTGACACCTAAATGATGCCCTCATTATTAGAGATGTGTCCAAAAGACAATAGTCTTAAACACTCAATGTACACATTTATAATGACATTCTTTTATTATATTAGTATTCATTTTCATATGAATTGATATCTTAAACTGATTAATGAAAGTCCATAATATGAAACATAATATGAAGGAAATCTTGATGAGATCCTGATAATGAGAATCTTGTCATGTGTAATTATATTAGTATTTAACCTATCCCAAGTCATAGGATCAACAAGACGGGACATTGTTGATCTGGATAGACTAGCACATGTTATACTCTTTGATTGGATGTAGTTGTGACACCTAAACGATACCCACATTGTTAGAGATGTGCCTAAAAGACAATCACCTTAAACACTCAATGTACACATTTATAAAGGCATTCTTTCATTATATTAGTATTCATTTTCATATGAATTGATATAGATCTTAAACTGATTAATGAAAGTCCATAATATGAAACAAAGCATGAATGCCATTATGATGAGATCATGATAATGAGAATCTTGTCATGTGTAATTATATTAGTATTTAACCTATCCTTAGTCATAGGATCAATAAGACAGGACATTATTGATCCGGATATACTAGCACATGTTATACTATTTGATTGGATCAAACAAAAGATTTCATAAGCTGTGAGCATAAGATATTCAGAGTTAACATGTGGATGCTTGCTAATAGTAGTCAAGTACATTGGATGACCTGCTATGAGACAATCATATGGATTATCTATTCAAATGTCAATGATAGTATCATCATAGCAATTATACAAGTATCCTTAGACTTAAGGTACTCAAGGATATCTTGGATATTGATTCTGTACTTTGATTCCATTCCTTATTAGAGATCGCTCATAGGGTGGTGATTGGGTGTAGATTGAGGTATTAGAAGGTAATTGAGTAGCCAATAGAGGATTTACCACTCCTGATAGAGATAGTGTATACCTACGACCTCTTGTTGGGATCATTACTCAAGAATCTCTAGTTGGAGTGGAAATGTCATGAATATGGTCTTCAATGACATGTATAATAGAGTAATGAGTCTCAATGACAAGATCTAAAATCACTTTGGCTAGGTGTGACGTAGTCAATCTAGCGGGAGCTGACACATGGTTCATGCTCTGAACCGAGTGGGGTATAGGATAGTGAAAGGATGAATTGCATGAATATTGTCTATGGAAAGGTTTGTAATCAAACTACTGACTTTTCGGTTAATTAGAGATCATGATGTGTTGCTAGATATTACTCATGACTTGTTCGATTTCAAATGTTGTTTCGAGTGACCAACAAAATCGGGAACCTAATAGTTCACACTTTGAAGGTGTGAAGAATGAAGAAAATGGTCTTGGATGGGATAAAAAAATATAAGAGAATTATTTGAAGTCAGATCATGAAAAAATTCAGGAAAAAAAAATTGCTCCGGAGGTCATGGGCCTGCGGTAGACTGGCAACCAAGCAAGCGCTATTGCTGCCTAAATTGGCTAAATTTCCATTTTGGCCCAAAACACTATTTTGTCAATTTTGGCCTTCTAGGGAACCCTAGGGTGTTTAGGAAACACCTATGTAAAGCCTTTTTCACTAGAAATTTTGCTCTAGCCTTCATGAAAATTAATTGTTAATTTTCTCCATGTTTTTCTCTCATGGAATAATTATTTTGCACAAAATAATTATTCAAGGCTATCCCATATGAGGTTTCTTCTTTCCAACTTAGTGTGGATTACCATGGGCTTGGTATGTTGTAGTTTGCGACAACCTGACATGATGAGGAGGTGGAAAAAATTCAAGAACACTAAAAGTAAAATCTTTAAACCTTTTATTTTGGTTCATTAATTTTGATGATACAAGTTGAGTCCTTGGTTCCGGTTTTTATTTTTTTTTATTTTCTGCAACATTTTATATATGAGATACATCTTTAAAACCCAACATACATATACTTTGCCACGACTATCACGGCCTTGACGCCCTATGTCATGAGCATAACATTCCTGAAACTCATTTTTTCTTCATTCTTTTAACCCCTAATGAGACCTAAGACCCAAACCCAACCTTACACCCTTTGTATACCTCATAAAGACATTGATATTCTCCTAAAACACCTCTCAAAAATACCTTCTATAAACTTATACATCATGTACACTTAAAAACCACTAAACGCTAACTAATGGGCATTACAACTCTTTCCCCTTTAAAATGTTTCATCCACAAAACACTACTGATGTGTCAATGCTGAAAAGCTGGGGTTACTGAGCTATCATCACTTCCTCACTTTCCTACGTAGGTTCCTCTATAGCGTGATTCCTCCATAGAACCTTTACTAAGGGTACTCTCTTGTTTCTAAGCTTTTTGACCCCTCTAGCTAGAATCTGAATAGTCTTTTTTTTATAAGTTAAATCCAGTCTCACCTCTATGCTCATGGTGGGTATGATGTCAAAAGGATCCGATCTTTATATCTCAACATAGATATATGGAATAAATTATGTATCTTGCTTAACTCTAGAGGTAGAGTGAGCCTATATGCAATCGGTTCAATCCTCTTCATAATCTCATAAGTTCTAATGAACCCCAGGCTCAATTGCCTTTCTTTCCAAATCCTAGAGCCTTTTTCCATTGAGAAACTTTGAGAAAAATCTTGTCTCCTACTAAATGTTCAATATCCCAACTCTTAAGATTTGCATAGGACTTATGTATGTTTGAAGCTGCCTTAAGTCTTTCATGAATAACCCTTACCTTGTTTTATGTGCCCCATTAACTTTTTCTCACTAAGCTCGGTCCAACATAATGGTGTTCGGCACTTCCTACTGTATAGTGCCTTATATGGAACCATCTAAATGCTGCACTGATCGTTATTGTTGTAAGCGAATTTCATCAAGGGAAGGTACTTGTCCCTGCTCGATTACACAACTTCTCATCATGTCCTAAAGAATCTAAGTCACTTTCTCTGACTGTTTATCGATCCAAGTATGAAAAGCTATACTGAAATTGAGTCTGGTACCCAAGGCTTTCTGCAGAATTCTCCAAAATTGCAATGTAAATCTAGTATTCCTATCTTAAACATTAGAGATAGGCACTCCATGTAACCGAACTATCTCATTCACATAGATCTCTGCCAACCTGCTCAGTTGATAATCCCTCCTGATGGGCAAGAAGTGTGTTGACTTTGTGAGTCTATCAATTATGACCCATACATCGTCATACCTCTTCAGTGTCAAGGGTAAGCCACAAAATCCATACGATTTGTTCCCACTTCCACTCTAGAATGGAGATCGATTGCAACAGCCCTAAAGGTACCTGATGTTCCACCTTAGCTTGTCGACAAGTCAGACATCTCATGGTGTACTCTTAATGTCCTTCTTCATGCTTTCCCACAAATACTTGGCCTTCAAATCCTGATACATCTTGTTGCTTTCTAGGTGCATGACATACTTGCCCTTATAAGCTTCCTTGAGAATCCTCCGCTTAAGATCCTCAACATCGGGTACACTAATCTACCTTGATAGTACAAACCCTCATTTATCTCCACTGTCAACCCAAATCTCTTCCCTTTAGAGACCAACTCTACTAGCTCAACCAACTTGCTATATTGCTTTTGTGCATCCCTGATTTCTTAATTAAGAGTAGGTTAGATGTGTAACTTTGCCATAATCTTCCTACTCAAGGCATTTGCTACCATATTGGCCTTGCCTGGGTGGTAGTCTATCACACAATTATAGTCCTTGATTAACTCAAGCCAACATCTCTATCTCAAATTTAGCTCCTTCCAGGTGGAGAGGTACTTCAAACTCCTATGATCTATGTAAATAAAGCAAATTTTCCCTATAAGTAATAGCGCCAAATCTTTAATGCAAAGACTATGGTTGCTAATTCCAAATCATATATGGGGATAGTTCTTCTCATGCAGCTTCAATTGCCTAGAAAAATAAGCAACCATTTTCCCTTCTTGCATCAAGACACACCCCAATCCATTATGAGATGCATCGATGTAGATAACATACTCCTTGTTAGGGATCGATTGTGCTAAGATTGGAGCCTCTATAAGCATACTATTGAGTCTTTATACTAGCTTGGCACTTATCTAACCATTCAAACTTGACATCCTTTCTCAAAAGCCTTGTCAAAGGAGAAACAATCATTGAAAAATCCTTAACAAACCTTTTGTTGTCACCTGTGTCAGCTTTAGAAAACTCTTGATCTCGATCACATTCCATGGAGGCTTCTAGCTCATAATTGTCTTAACCTTGCTAGGATTAACTCTGATTCCCTCTGCTAATACTGTATGTCCCAAGATTGCCACTTCATTAAGCTAAAACTCACATTTCAAGAGTTTGCACATAGCTTATGCTTCATTAAGCTACCCTTAAGTGCTTATCATGCTCCTCTAACTTCTTCAAGTATATCAAAATGTCATTGATGAATACAACCATAAACTAGTCTAAATAAGGCTTGAAAATCCTATTCATGAGATCTATGAATGTTACTGGAGCATTGGCTAACCCGAAAGGCATAACCAAAAACTTGTATTGACCATATATGGTTCTGAATGTTGTTTTGGCTATATCTGTAACACCTCCTTATC
Organism: Balakata baccata; assembly: GCA_949630135.1. Lineage (NCBI taxonomy): Eukaryota > Viridiplantae > Streptophyta > Magnoliopsida > Malpighiales > Euphorbiaceae > Balakata > Balakata baccata. The sequence goes on from CATIWF010229535.1 coordinate 15,751, forward strand.
CTTCTAACAACAGTTGAGCGAAGTGATGTCACATCTTGATTCCCTCACTATACATATATATATATATATATATATATATATATATATTCCACATGTAATATTCATATACTCACAACTTATTCAATATTATATTTAAATCATTTTTTGAATTTACATAACCTTATTTACATAATTTACAAACTGTATAGAATTTAAGTCCTAAAAATACTTAACCCATACACCATATGTAATGCATGCTTTCATTACAAAAATTATGAATATACAAAATAACACCAATCCGAGTGGGTTGTTATATTTACTGCACTACTTTGATATGGATCTCTCTGGTTCTACAATTATATTTATAATCTTGCACTCAACTTCCTTCTAGCTATTACCTACACAGGAGGAAAGAAACTTTCACACTAAGCTAATGCTTAGTGATGCATACTTTGCGGCAGTAATCAATAAAATCATCATCAACAACAGCAGCAACAACAACAACAACAACAACAATAATAATAATAATAATAATAATAATTTTTAGCATCATAAATAAGATCTTCAATAAAATATAGAACAACAAAGATATTATCATGTTACCGATATTTGAATAATATTATAATAATAAATCTTGTCATTATTTCATTTATTTTCTTGACTTAGTTGCCCAAAATTATATTGCCAATATTAGGCTCTTGGGAGACACATAAGGGTTGTGAACTTATGGTCGTCGTGACTTTACAATCATGTAATAAATATTTGAATAACCAGACATCATGCATGCTTATTTCTAAATAACAGGCTATAAAGCTTAATTGTCCCTAATTGACATGCTAACATGTTAATCCTATTCTAGTCCAGACACTAATTATGGACTTATATTATAGTCATATAATTTCATCTTTATATTAACTTTATTCATTAATTTTACAGTATTTGCATTAAATAAAACAAATATTTAGTAAAACAAAATTATAAAGTCAAGCAACCATTAGTAAAGCAAAATATTTAAAAGTGAATATCAAATATAATCGCACTATCATTTAATTTTAAAATAAAATATTAATTATTGATGTCAAATTCTATTCCTGGCCTCGGTTTGCTTCCCTCCGCATCAGTGTGCTTATCCAAGATCCCCAAATTAGCCAAGACTATCATCCACTAATTTTATGATTAATTTTCTCCATTTTGGCTTGCCTCTATGCCTTATTCTTCATAGTGGTTCCCTTTCTCTAGCAAAACTAAATTCCTCTTCAACGATTCTTAGTTTGGCCGACAGGGGTGTGGAGTTTCCTTTGTGATGGCTACGGTTGAAAATTGGATCAAGATATTAATGAAGGTCATAAGGTTGAAGAAGAAATAAGAAATGAATCCAGAATTGTGCCACCTTGATGTATTTGTAGGTGGATTTGTCAGATTAAAGGGGATTTGAGGTGGCAAGCATGCAATGAAGGTTGATGTCTGTTTTATTAAGTAATTTATTTATATTTATTTTTATATTATTTATTTGATTGACTAATTAATAAATTTTATTGTTATTTTATTATTATTATTATATTAAATTTCAATATCAACCTTCATTAATTAAGAGAACGGTGGTGAGTATTTATTACGGCAAATCTCTTCTTTAGTTCTCAAACTTTTCAAATTTTTACAATTAAATACACCATTATTCTCAATATAATTTATTCTACATAATGCTTCTTTTAGTTTCACAATTCAAGCATCGAAGCAAAAATTACGTTTACGATTTAATTGAAATCTAAAATTTCACTCGAATAATTATTGATAAATATTTTTATTTTAATTTCTTACTTTTATTAAATCTAAAATTAGATTTCAATCATTTCAATACTATTTCGACCCTTAACATACTAGATTTTTTATCAATATGCTGCATCCCATTTTGAAACACATGCGTTGGTCAAGAATCAAATTGGTAGACATGACAATATCTTCCATCTTAACCCTCGATTGATGATACTCGGATCTCAAATCTAATACAGCCCCTCATCATATACTCAAGGATTTGGATAACCCTATTTGACTGTCCGTATGTCTGTGGGTGGAAAGCAGTGCTGAAACTAAGCTTAGTACCCATAGCTCTTTATAGACTGCCCCAAAACTGTGAAGTGAATCTGGCATCCCTATCTGACACAATGGATAAAGGTACTTCATAAAGCCAAACAATCTCACTGACGTACAACTCAGTAAGTCTGCTCAAGGAGTAATCCCTCCTAATAGGCAAAAAGTGTGATGACTTAGTAAACCTATCCACTATCACCCATGCAACATCATATTTTATGAGCGTTACTGGCAATCCAATCACAAAGTCCATAGTAATCTGCTCCCATTTCCACTTGGAAACTGTGAACAGTTGTAAAAGACCTTACGGTACCCAATGTTCCACCTTGATCTACTGACAAGTCAAACATCTAGTAGTGTACTGGATGATATCCTTTTTCATAGCTGTCCCCCAATATTTACCTCTAAGGTCCTAGTACACCTTATTACTACCTAGATACATTGAATACCTGGTCTCGTAAGCCTCTTGAAGTATCCTCTATCTCAACACATCAGTAGGCATAATTGACCAGCCTTGAAAATATAAAGTACCATCTGGCTGAACTAAATATCCAGGTCTCTCCCTTTTAGAGACTACCTCGGCAATCTTAATTAATTGACTATCTTATCTCTGAGTATCTTTGATCTCCTGATCAAGTGTAGGTTTAATGTGTAACTCGGCAACCATCTTCCTACTCAAAGCATCGGCCACCACATTGGTCTTGCCTGGATGGTAGTCTATCATACAGTTGTAATTCTTGATCAATTATAACCACTATCTTTGCCTCAAATTAGGATCCCCTTGAGTAGGTAAGTACTTGAGACTCTTGTGATCAGTATAGATGTAACACTTTTCCCCCATGCAAGTATTAACGCCATATCTTTAAAGCAAAGACTGTAGCTGCCAACTCAAGATCGTGAATAGGGTAATTTTTTTCACCAGTCTTCAGCTGCCTAGAAGCATAGGCAACTACCTTACCCTCTTGCATTAACACACAACCCAATCCACTATGCGAAGCATCACTGTAAACCATATAATCTCTATCTGGAATAGGTATGTCAAAATTGGAGCCTTTGTTAGCATTTTTTTTCAATCTTTCAAAACCGGTCTAGCATTTCTCATTCCACTCAAACTTGACATCCTTCCTCAATAGCCTGGTCAAAGGAGAAGCTATCATTGAAAAGCCCTTAACAAATCCCATGAACCCAGCTAGTCTGAGGAAACTCCTGATCTTTGTCACATTCTTGGGAGGCTTCCAACTGATAACTACATCAATCTTGCTAGGGTCTACTCTAATACTGTCAGCAGAAACGATGTGAATTAAGAAGACCACCTCATCCAACCAAGACTCACATTTAGAAAGTTTGCCATACATATACTGTTCTCTCAAGATCTATAGAACAGTCCTCAAATGTTGATCATGTTCTTCCGGTGTCTTCGAATACACCAAAATGTCATCTATGAAGATCACTACAAACTGGTCCAAATATGGCCTGAAAATTATGTTCATCATATCCATGAAGGCTGCAGGAGCGTTGGTTAGCCCTAAAGGCATAACCATAAACTCATAATGTCTGTATCTAATCCTGAATGTAGTCTTGGCTATATCCTTAGCCTTAACCCTCAAATGATGGTATCCCGATCATAAATCAATCTTGGAAAACGCACCAGCACCTTTAAGTTGAACAAACAAATCATTAATTCTAGGTAGAGGATATCTATTCTTGATAGTCACTTTGTTCAACTATTCGTAGTCAATGCACAACTGCATCAACCCATCTTTCTTTTTCACAAATAACACTAGTGCGCCTCACATTTAGAAAGCTTGGTATACAATTACTTTTAATTACCATAATACCCCTTATGTTTCCACATAGTGTCTAAGCCCTATTTTGTGGGCGTTACAATTCCTACCTTTGACAACCTTTATTTGATAATAAATATATGCAGTATCAATGAGAATAATTACCTAAGTGTTATTAGAAATATGATGTCCATTTATGTGGCCCTAAACATCCTACAAAATGTAGAACAAAACAAGTCCAAAATGTAGAAAAAAAACAATTTTAGGATAAATGAAAATTTTAGGCATAAGACATACTCAAGGGGTTTTTAGCATTTTGCCTTATTTATATCGGTTTTTGGTCCAAGTTGTCATCTATATTTCAGTCCACTTTATCCCTTGCAAATTCAATTTTTGTCATAATATCTCCCTAGATTAGCACATGTATTTCACAGGCCGATGTGCTTTTCTGACATGCCATGTTATCATATAGTGGCTAAGTATATCGTAGTGTTGAATTTTAGGAGGCAATGTGGACCAAAAATGAAGTATAGGGAACAACTTTGACCAAAAACCATTTAGTGAAGAAAAATGGCAAAAACAAATAATTACAGGGCTATATATGTCTTTTGCCAAAATCTTAAAAAAGGGAAGAATCAAAGTCAACCATTTTATACCTACTAAGGGTCATTGCCAAATGTTGAGGCATAAAACTACAAAATCAAGGTTTGACTTATGCATTATATGGGCAAAAAATTGTAAGATTCAGCCCAATTAAAGTGGAAATGTATGAGAAGACATGCTTAGGAGATATTATTGGAAATTGAAACCAAAAAGAGAACTAACATACAATGAAAAATAACAAATGAAAAGATCAGCAAATGCTAAAAATGAACTTAAATGTCACATGGTGGAACCTTCTGTAAAATAAAAAATAAAAGCTAGAAAATCAAATATAGGTGAGAAAGTACAACTTGTATTGCATTAACTTCTTTTTGTCTAATATTCAATGGTCACGTACGGCTAGCTATAATGAGTAACAGTTAGTCACACACACATACACACACATATATATATATAGTCACATATATAAAGGAAAATTGCAATAATTAAGATCCTTAAGTAGTTTAAACACATGTTCAGTTCTTTCTCTAAAACCTTTCTAGTTGCACATGAAATGATGTGCAAGGAGAACCAAGTCTCAGATTGTGTGATGGTGAACTCAAGAATAGCCTATCTAATTTTTCATGTTTTCAATAATTAAAAAGGATCTCTACTCAGATAGAAAATGCTGCATATTAAAGACATTTCAACAATATAACAAAATAATAATACACTCAAGTAATAATAATCAAGAACAAGCAAAAGGCAAAACGAATGGATCATGCAAGATATTTGCTAATGCATTAACCTTTGTTTCCCTTTTGTTTCTTTTATTGTGTTTTTATTCCATTTCAAGATTCCAGGTTTTTTTTTGCAAAAAAAAAATTACGAAATTGCATTTCTCGGTGAATGATGTTAGGAACAAACGGTACAGACACATGCAACACACTCAATTACGCAACAAATTAATATAAATGAATTTTGATTAGTACTATATCAAGCAAATAATTAATTATGCCTAGAATTTACAGACTGTATAATGCCCACAAATAGGGATTAGTTGTAATATATAAATAAATGACATATGAAAGGTATTTTAGTAATTAAAACTAAGAATTTAAAATATAAGCAAAGATGCCATATGGTGGGTATATAAGAGGTATATTGAAAGGTTATTAAGGTATATTTAAGGTATATGAGGAGTATATGCTTGGTTTTGGGCATAAGCTTTAAAAGGAGTTGAAAAAAAAAATGAAGAAAAGTGTAAAAAACATTATTCATGACTATGAAAGGGTTTTGTGAATGACTGTGAAAAAGCTTTGTTCATGGCCGTGAAAAAGCCTTGTTCATAACCGTGAAGGATTTTTCATGGCCATGAAGGTCATGTTTTAGGCTTTTTAGGGCAGCATAGTTCACAGCCAATGCAAAAAGTGTCATGACCGTGAAGGGAACTACTATAAATAGTCTAAGCTCCATTTATTTCTTTTAAACTTGATCCAAAAGCCCCAAAATCCTAGCAAAGGCCCAAATCCTTAGAAAACTCATCCCCTATATGATTTTGATGAATTCTAAACTCCTAAAACACAAGATCTATCATTCAAGAGCAAGAATCAAGCATGAATTTGAGAGATTTATCAAGGAAAAAGATGAAGTTGGAGAGAGAAAGTGTAGAACCTGAAGGAACTCGGCTTTTCCACCAAATCAACCTTATTTTTCTTCCTTATTTGGGTAAGATTTCATGTTTTCCCTCCTCCTTTAATAAGTTTGTGGTTGATTGATGTGATTTTTCTGAAATGGGTAAAAACCCATTTATAGATAGGTATGCTGGAGATGAACCCTTGGGTTGCTTGGGGAGAAACTCCACTTTTAGATTTAGATGTTAAACATGTTTTTGGAGGAGGATTTAAGAAGAAAGAGCCTAACTTGATGATCTTTGAGTTAGGGTATGTAGTATATGGCTTTATATAGCCATAAATATTAATATATGGTTTGAGCTAATGGGAAATAGTTATGGTTATGTTTAGGTGATGCCTTTGGAAGGTGGAATCATCCATCAAGGAGGCTAAGCAAGCTTAAAGCTTGGATTTTGAGTTAGCTCCATAGGAGGTAAGTACATATATGCATCTTGATTTGTTGAATGACATAGAAATGAAATAGATAATATGTTAATTAGTAACTAAAACAGAAATGGAAATATGTATTAGATTAATTGAGATATAAAAGCTATAAATGATATAAGTAGAAAGGGTAGCTAAGTCAATTTTGATCAAATGGCATGGTTTTAATATGCTAAAAACAGTTAAGTCTTATCATAAGTAAACATGTGTTGGTGATACCACTAATAGATAAAATAATGACAGTATGGATATAATAGATTAAAATTATGTTTAGCTGGATATGAATTAGGTTGTTTAAGGGGCTTAATGGCATCAAAAGTAAAGTTAACAAACAATGAATGATATTGAACAAGATTAAGGAAATATGAATAAGTTAAATATGATTGATAAGTATAAGGTTACATGGTAAATACCTAATAAATGGCCCTTAAACTTGTATAAGATATGGTAATTGAATAAATGCCAAAAATATGACCAGCATTTTAGGCATAAAAGTTATCAATGGCAAAATATGAAGAATGAAATAAAGGAAACATGGAACTTGAGTTCTTAAATATGTTTAATAGAAGCTAATAAAGGTCTTTATACATGTATATTATGGGGTTACTAACCCAATTGTTTGTAATCTAGGCTTAATGTTTATCTTAAGAATTGATAATTGGCATTGCATAAGCTCTAAGAAAGCACTTAAGGAGTATGGAAAATGGCATAAAAGAGGTAAGTTTCTTAATTGAGATTTGTAAATTATTGAGTTGAAAATATATGCAAAACTTGTACATATGATATTAATTGATTGTGATTGGCATGACATGTATATAAAGATGATTTTTCATGTTGACAAGAGTGGCTATACTTGGTTAGCCTTAATGCCTTATTTATGGAATTTATGAACTTTGATATTTAATGTAAAATATGCAAGCTTGCACGATTAGTATATATTAATAGACATATGAAATGGAGAAATTGCATAGATAATAAAGGCATGTTTAACACGATTTATCATGAGTGTTGATAGGTGGGGTGGCAATTGGACCACCATATAGGCTATTATGTGTGCTATGCATGAAAAGGCATTCAATTTAATATCTAAAAATGGAAATAGCCCCTTTTATAATCAAGTTGAAATTTTGTCATGACTATGAATAAAGAGGTAGCATCATTCATGCCCAACCATCATGACCAAGCCAAGGAGTCACAGTCATGAAGATACTATTCATAGTAAAGTTGAAAGTTGTTATATGATTTGCAAATGTTATTGTAATATGCCAAAATATTTTATATAATATTATGCCATAAGAAAACATGTTTATGAACTTGAATATGCATGAGATTGTGATTATATGCTATGCATATGGACTGAAGCATATAAAAATATAATGGAAATAAAATGAATACAATATTAAATGTCCATTTCTCTACCTGAGGACTATATTAGGGTAAATAATGCATCATGAAGGGGATAAGCGATACGTATCGACGGAATGTATGAGTGAGGATCAAGTTGACTAGCCCTGATCTGGGTGCTCCTGTTCCTGGTACTCATACCTATTATTCTCAATCAGGTTAGCTGAGCTCAAGTCTGAGTGAGCACACTTGACTTGAGGAAGCTCGCATGAGCATATATGTTACAGTGGATGAGTAGGATGACTAGCCTTGGTCTAAGTGCTCCTACTTCATACCTTGTATACAAAGTGAGTAGGATGTCTAGCCCTAGTCTGGGTGCACCTACTTCATACCCTATATCTAGTCAATCCAGGAATGAAGTTTGGACTGTTTATTGAAAAAGAAAAAGAACGGTGAAAGATAAGATTGAAATATAAAGAGAAAGTGAAACATGAGAATTCAGTAATAACATGAACATGTTGTAAAATGATTATAAATGTTGTGAGAATCGTATGTTCTTCTTTTATAATATATGTATCTTGGTTTCACATATACCCCGCATGCATTAAGAAGTGAGATATAAAAGAACTGTTGAACGGTTAACTTTGTGACAACTATCTCAAGGTATAAACAAATATAATAATAAAATATTGGGATAATAGAATAAAAAAAAAGATATGCATTCCATGAATCTGAGAAGCATATATTATAAGACTCATAGAATAAATATATAACATTGCAAGAGTATGGAATGCTTTAACATTGCTATGATTATGCGTTTTGAATATGATTGTGTCATCAAATTTCTATATGTCACAAATTGTACGATTACTTGTTAAGTATGTTAAGCATATATGTATTACTAAGATATGAAAAACTTATGTGTCTATTTATGTATACTGGTCATGGAGCTAGCATAATGTCGAGATAGCAATTGACAGCAAAAGTGTCATAGCCCATGCGAAGTGGAAACAATGTAGGTCCAAATTTAGACCGTACACATTCATATCATGCATTTATTTATTGTATTCATATATGAGGATGTAATTATGAAAAAATGATGTAAAAAAATAGAAAAGCCTCAACTAAGCATAGTAAGGATGCATGTGATGAAGGCCTTATAGGCCCATAATATTAAGTAATATATGATTAAATAAGTGAACAGCAACCAGTGATCACTAGTATAAGGTATACTAGATAGGTTAGATAAGTAAATCCAACTAAGTATACATACGTGTAATATAGTGATGTATTACATAAAAAAAATTTAGAATTTGATCAGGTTCACAGTTATACTTTCTGTAACACTTTCTATGTATTATGAGACATACTCATAATATATGGGTAAGTGTTACAGACTGTGGCAGTTAGTGTGACTTATACACAAATAATAATGCTTCCTAAGATTTAGCAAATGGTCTTGAATAAAGTGGTAAAGAATGGATACATGGAAAAGATTAGAATACTAAAATACCTCCAATTTTATGTAGTAGCACCAAAACTCGTGAATGAGAACAATGGGAGTCCTTTCTCCATGCACCATATAATGTATTTTGCAACCTTTCCATGTCCAATAATTATATCCTTATGGCTTGTATGGCAATCTTTCAAGTCCTGTGAAAAGCATTAGTACAGCTTACGAATTACTCTAAAGCAAGCACATAATAACAAACTAGCAACATTACATTATAAGTGCATATGAAGTATCTCTTTTTACCTTTTACATGCACACAAAAAAACTCAAATTATGACAAATTGGTAAGGAAAATTATTTTGAATCAACCAACAAATTGTACTAAAATTTCCAAATTAGAAAGCAAATATTCAAACATAAATTCAAGTGTAAATGATTACATTATAAGTGCACATGTAGTATCTCAAACCTACAATTTCCTAGGAAATCAATAAGTGTATCAAACAATGTTCATAACACTGGATTCAAAACCAAAGAACTCCTAACAGTAAATATGATTTCCAACTAAAAAATGTAATAGCCCATGCTTAATTGTCCTATAACAATCTCTAATTGTCAAACCACGCAACCCAAAATGGTTACCTGAAGTAATCACTACTATTTAGTGCATAACATTATAAACCTTTCATCATTTCTCATTCTTTCAGATGTGGGATACAAAAGTTAGCACATCAAGCTAGTACCTCTCCAAGTTTGAGCCCTTATATTCGATCTAGATCTACTTTTGTATTTTGTCGATGTAGAATTTGTATAGGGATGTTACAAATAATTACAGAACAAACTCAAATAGGAATAAAATTACAACTGAAATTATGTTTTGCAATTGACTATAGTGAAATTAATAATCATATAATTCTGCAGTAAACTTATGGCCAATAGCGACATATTATAGGACATATATATTGTGTTAAACCTTCTCATCATTAGACTTGATAATGAACCACATGTCAATGAAAGATGCATCATTAAGGTCTAATTCATCATACAAAATATTACACAACCATGTATAGAAAAATAATGTAAATGTTTAGGCAAAGCAAAAAGCAAGAAGTAACAAGCATAAGCTCCTTGTATTCTCACTCCAAATCAATTTGAACTAGGGGTAGCAATAGGTAGATACTTATGAAAAGTGTCATGCCCGAATCCGAATTTGATTGTATATGCCTCAACTCGAATCCGTTTAAAATTATAATATTAATAATTGTACCCATCTAAAATCTTATTGACATTATCCGAATGATACTTGAACCTGCATAATTATTTGTTTATCATTAAAAAATCTAAAATGAAATAAAATACAAACTAACTATATAATAAAAAATTTAAAAAATATACAAGCAATCCACCATAATTTACTAAAAATCAAATAAAACAAACAAAATGAAATATAAAAACTAATTCAATACACATAAATTAAAATAATTCATTAAATTGTTTATAACATTAAACAATAAAAACACACAAGAAAAAATACAAATCTCTAACTTCCAACCATATTTGTAATTTATCAACCTGCAAAAACACAATATATATATATATATATATATATATATATATATTTATTTGGACAGTGGGTATCCAAGACGTTCTACTCATATCCTACCTGAACCCATAACAAATTCAAATATATATATATATATATATATTTATTTATTTATTTATTTATTTATTTATTTGGGCAGTGGGTATCCAAGACGTTCTACTCATATCCTACCTGAACCCATAACAAGTTCAAATATTAAATATCAAAACTCATCTCAATACCCTAATTTAAATGGATTTTGGAAGATGTGATATCCACTGCTAATTTGACAAATTTTAAACAAGATGTTATCAGAACATTCAAAAAGCATATAAAAAAAAAAAAAATTCTTTGGATGGTGTTTAATGGCCTGGAAAAGAAATATAAGCATCGTGGTCCCAACAATAGACCGAAGAATTGGAACCACAATAGAACCTGAGAGGACCATAACCATTTTATCTGGATCCCAGCAAACAAAGCCAAATGTCCTATACAGGTAATGAAGAAACAATAGAATGCAAGTAACTGTTGACTCAAGGATTCTGGAACAGATCTATAATAGAATATAATAACAGACAACAGATGCAGAACACATCAAAAGCATCCAGACAACCTAAGTGTTTACGAAGAATGAAACTCTTCCATCTATTCCATCCATACACCATGTTAAATATCAATGTGGCCTGTTTTCAACAAAATTATGGATAGCTTGTGGCAGTCCTAAAGACTTTAACTATTTTAAATTGTAAGTAAAACATTGTCCCAATTAGCAACTAAGAAACCTAATCATGCATCCAAAAAAGTCATATATAGTCATGTATCCTGTCAAAAGGAATATTAATAGGGCAAACCATAAATTAACAACTAGTGTGTAGCTAGTATAAGGAACAAAGAATTACCTAATCACATCCAATAACACGACACTAGAAATCGGGTAATCCAAATCAGACAGTTTTTATTCTTGAGTAATAAGACTATAAGAGGCATACTCCCAATGGTAGAACATTCAGTTAGACTTCCAAATGCCCATTTAACAACAAACCACCTCTTAAAATTTTAATTTGCTACGGAAGCAAAAATGATGCCAAAGTTGCTTATGCATAAAAGTGAAGAGAAACCCAGCAGCAGAGTAATGGCATTCGAAGAGAATTACAACCGACTCGAATGTGCATGTCAAGCAAGCTTATGATCTATCATATCAAAACCAGAAATCAGTAAAATTTTACGAACACAAAACAACAAAATATTTTGTGCCTTGTTTAGCACACTAATTGATCTTGCAAGAGAACAATGAAAATATTATGTCCCTTGGAAAAATATAAAACAAAAACCTTCAACAATTCACGGACAAGCTCCAATGTTTCCACTTCTTCAAGTGCAAAAGGGCAGAAGATACTCCTCTAACTGACTAGAACATACAGAGTTCAGTATTATTAATACTTGCAAAAGGTAACAATAATTATTATATCTTTGGTCTTTTCTAAGCAAAAGCTCAATGGAATAATTCTCACTTCGATCAGAAACCTTAACACTATCAATGTGAAGAATGAGGATGTACATACTGTCAATGCAAGTGCTCATGACTGAAAACTTATATTAACCACTCTAAAATTTCATCAAGATAATTAAAGTGCCATGAAGGGACAAAACCAAAAACCAGTTCAGTGCACTGAAGCATTCTCGAAATAAGAAAAACTTATAGTCACACTAGAGACACAAGACAAACTTATAGCCACACACTCAGAGCAAGCAAAAAAAGGGCTATTGAAATTGTGAAAATAAAGACAAACTTATAGCCACACAAGACAAACAGTTCCATACACAATTTTTTTAGAGAAGTACTGTAAAAATTTTTTATACAATTATCCTCGTATACAAATGTCAATATTTTTATAATAAAAACTGGTATTTTATAAAAAAGACATGCATATTATTTTTTTATTAAAAATGTATGATGAAAATTGTATAAAAAATTATTGATAGTACTTCTTTTTTTCCATAAAGCACTAACTTCATTATAAACTCATTTTCTTGTAGTGGATCTATTTGAGCTTACTAACGAATATAACTATATAAATTTTTTGATAGAAAATAAAAAGAAAAAAGCAGTAAAAACTACTCAAAGTTAAAAAGTGTTCCTTATTCCTCACTTCATAAACTCAACTTTGTGGCACAATATTCACCAGCACACGGCATATTAAGAGTGCAAATATTATACACTAGTACGTTATCCTCTTGTTGAACGGGATATAAACCAAAAATTAAAATAACTAAATTAGTTAATAGATAGAATATTTGATGAGAAAAATTAATAGATATGTAATTAATGAAAATTCTAAAATTGAGAAAAGAAAATTATTTCATGCATTAGATTGAAAATAACAAAATTTTAATAAGTTAATTAATAAATCTAATTTAGATTAATTTTCAATGTGAAAAAGTATTTATATCTAATTTATTTAAAATTAATTTTTAAATTTGATTAATTTTTTAACATAATTTGAAAATCTAATCTCAATTAGGTAGCAAGATTATAATTTTAGCTTTAATAAAAAATTTTATTCGAATTATACATGAAAATTAGTTTTAATTTTAGATATTTTTTATGTCGAAGAAAATTCGAAAAAAAAATTTGATTGATGAGGAAGAAAAATTTGAATAACAAAATTTAATCAAAGTTAAAAAAAACTTTAATAAAAAATTTTATACGAATAAGACATGAAAATTAATTTAAATTTTAGATATTTTTATCTCGAAGAAAATTTTGAAGAACAAAATTTAATCAAAACTGAAAAAAATAAATAATTTTTTTTTTGCATGATGATAAGGGAAAAAAGTCACTAAAAGTGTAGATTGCATGATGATAATGGAAAAAAATGTCACTAAGAGCGTAGAGTTGTGAGAAAGAAAATTTTGAAGAACAAAATTTAATTACTACGAGGAAGAAAAATTTGAAGAACAAAATGTAATCAAAGTTGAAAAAAATAAATAATTTTCTTTTTGCATGATGATAAGGGCAAAAAAGTCACCAAAAGTATAGATTGCATTGTGGTTATAAAAACTGGACCGGCCCGGCCGGTTCAACCGGGAACCAGCCCTTAGGCCGGGCAATTTTTACTCCCAAAACCGGGGTAGAAACAACCTGGTGAAAAAACCGGCCGGTTCAATCGGGAAAACCGGCGACCCGGTCTTCAACCAGAAAAACCGGCCGGTTCAACCGGTTTTTCTTTATTTTTTTAATCTTTTGCAAAAAAATTTTAATTATTAAATTTGGTCCAATCTAACTAGTTCAACCAAAAAATTAATCTTAAAACTAGATGAATTAACTATAAACTAATCAAATTGGTCAAAATAAATATATTTTTAAACAATTAACTCACCCTTATTTATAAAATGATATGTTATCTTTATTCTTACTTTTTTTTAAAATGAGATTGTTCACTCA
>CATIWF010229569.1:0-19783 GCA_949630135.1 Balakata baccata
ATTCTTATTCTCCTTCATTCCAATTTCCATTTTCACCCTTGAACCAAATGGTTCCTAAGTTGCTTGACACACTACAAGAAAGATACTTGACTCTGATTTAAGTCAATACCTCTGTCACTGTTTCGTAGCAGACATCCATCATCTGAAAGATATACCAATACCAGATTGCATAATTCTGTGAAAGAGCTTGATAAAAAGAAAGGTTATATTATTTTGTTAATTCAGCTTTTTATGTGAGCAGCAGCTTATTCACAGCTAAAAGACCAAGTTTTGCCTCTTGCTTTATCTGCCAATATGGTCAATTTCTGTTATTTTCTTGTGTCGTTATGGTGTAACTTTTATTTGGTTAGAAAATGTGATGAACGTGTAGCTTAATAGGTACTTGGCTCAGAAGTATCAGTACTTACCGTTTGGGACAGGTTATGCATAATAGCAGGAAACATTTCACCAATGTTCCTATCTCATGCGAAGAGTCTTATATTCCTTACATTCGTGTTCCATCAAAAAATGTAGGTTTGCAATTTAACTTAGAAGTTAGAATTCTCTGCTTTATTTCTTGTGCTTCCTTGAAGTAATTTTTGAGGTTTAGTTAAGGTTCTGTATTCTTCCTATAAAATTGTATTTTATTTATCTAGACCTGGTTCATACTTTTATTCAGAGACTGGGCCAATAATACACTGCAATGTAAGAGAAAAACAGTTTACACAATCAATTTCATGATTGCAAAGTAACTGTTTATTTTGCTTGTTCCATAAATGAGTGCGTAGATCTGATCTAGGGAAGTAAAATCCGAAATAGTGTGCCTCTACTTAATCCATTGCAGTATTAGATGAGTTGTTAATGTTTACCACTTTCCTTTCTTGCTTTCATTTCTTGGAAAGTTGAGTTCACTTTGTAACTTCCGTGTGTAGTTGTTAATTGGCTCAAGCCAAGATGCAAATTCAGTTTTACAGAATCATGCTATGTCAAGATGAACACACTAATTCTTAATTGTAGATTATTGATTACTACTATATAAAGAGTTTTCATTGTGCTACATCCTACCAACTTAGAATCCCATTGTCTCTGATAACTTGCCCATTTGATGGGTTTTACGTTTCTGCAAAGTCATCCTAACCCAAAAAAGGGCATTCAACACATCGGTCGTCCTTCATATTTCATTTTTGGTTTTGTTTGCTCGTCTTGAATGGTGTCTTTTCACTATGTTATTTATTTCAGCTTTCAATATTTATTTTTAAAAGAGCCAACCTATTTTATGGATCAAGTAGTTATACTGTAGCTTCCATGTCACACAATGTCTATAGCTAAGAACATTTTTCGGCTTGCTTTTTATTTTATTTTTTTCAATTTATTTTTGTCTAGTTTGCATTACTGAGTTACTTTTATGACATTTCTTCTCGTTGATTGAAGAATCAATTCCAATATTTATTCTGATTCTGTATTGATGGGGGCTTCTGCAAGTTCCTTTATTCTAGACTTCCAATTATTTTAGAGATGGTCATCTCTAACACTTCTAATATTCTTGATTTTCATTAATTGATTTCTTGGTAATCTACCATCTAAGATGCTTCTTGAATTGGAAGAATTTTAAGTATGGGCATGTTAGGTGTTTTACCCTTTCTGCTTGACAGAGTTCCCATTTTCATGTCAGGATCTTGCCACTGCTGTAGCCACCAAGAGGCCTAAATTGCTGTGTTCTAGTGTTGACCAAGCCTACCCAGGGAGAATTGGGTCAGGATGAACAAGAAAAATTGAAGGCAGATTATGCACAAGTTTTATCTGATATAATCTGAAATCACCTTCTCACTTTTCTGAAAGACAAATGTAGCTGTGTTACTTTTTCTTCCACTAACTAAAGCTATGAATATAATTACTTTCATGGTTAGCATGACTTGCGATCATATGAAGTGGGGGACCTTGGACTACGGCTACTTCATTCATTTAATATGCAGAAGAAAGCAATTCAGCTGACCACTCAGCTAGCTTTGAAATGCTTTACATTGAGCACTTGCATTTAATAAAGTCTTAAGCAGACTGCACGGTGGAAGCTCAAAATTCCTAGCAAGTTGGATTTTCCTAGTTTGTTACTGATTTGATAGATTTCATTACAGAATTGGAGAGAAAATATCTTAGTCCTGGATTTTGTGGATTAAATTTTATTATCAATAGGATTCGACAAACCATTTCGGTGGATCGAGATTTTTTGAATGAACAGCTCAGTTCTGCTATGGCTTGGACCACAGAGATGCATAGTTATGCAGCAATTTCTCTGCTGTTTTTCAAAACCAAAACATCCTGATACTGTAGGAATTTAAATCTTTGTCACATGATCGGATGAGAATGATCTATGAAGCCTATGGATGTAAGGTTCAAAGAACTTGGCACAAAAAGAAATACCATTTTCTGCAAATGTTCATTTTAAGTTTGTTCCATATAGCTGTGGCCTTTCTTGGGACATCTCGAAAGGGGTATGAGAAGTTACTTGGAATATTAAGCATATGTGTTCATTTTCACCGAAATATTGAATAAACAAATATGAAACACAATAAGAACTACGCTCACATACATATGCTGTTGGTTATTGACAGATAAAATTCCTATAGTAAAGGTCTCTTTTTCCTTAATTACACGTGTTGGGCCTCTGTCTTTGCTATGCAACACATTTAAAACTTGATATAAAATGTGGGTTAATTTGATCTACGGGTGATCACTGCAATAATGTCATATAATTTTTTTTTATTTCATAATAGTTGCTTAACTATTGTTTAGTTTTAATAAAATCACTTTTAGTGATTTTTCAGCAATCAACAATTAGAAAAATCGTGTTAACATTCCATTTGTCATATGAGATATGCCGCGTTACTGTACCGGTCAAATTATGCGACTTTATTGCAATAATATTAAAATTAAGTAAAACCGTGTATAAAATTAACTCTACTAAATGTTTTATCCCTTAAATTACCTGGCACAAATCCATATTATTGGACAGTTGAAAAAAAAAAATATATAATTCGTGTATTGCTTTTGGCATTAATCATAAATGGTTATGTGATATATATAATTATATAAACAATATTTGTTTAGCTTCCACTGTTTTCATGTGACAACTTGTTCATATTATGAATCCACGTAGGAGACTTTATCATGCATTTATGTTTCGTGATAATATATTTATAACGGGAGAAATTCTTAGGTAAACTCAATATTTAGCATTCCCCAGTTAAATTGTGATTATGCGTTTTAACATGTTAGGCCTCTCTTATTAATTTTCATATATCCTTTTGCTAAAGTAACGATTTAACATCTAATTTAATAAAGTTTTAGTGGCAAATCTTTTGTTTTATATATCAATTTCATTTCCTTGCTTTAGTTAGTGCTCTCACTTTAATTTTTGATGAGCATAGTTGCTTCCACTTTCTTGCTTTCTTCTCTAATGCTTCTAAAAGATGTTTAATCATACACTTAAGTAGAAGGATTCCGAACAAGACAGATTTGAACAATGATACATTAGAATTGAATGAATTTAGATGTCAAGCTTAATATTCGTGGATTCACTCTCGTCATAATTCTGATAACATATTAGAATTGCCGGGCCTAAATCATCATACTTGATATATAATTGTCAATTCATCACTTTTTGCTTCAAAATGGTTTGAACAAATTTGAAAGTTAGATTTAGCACTATTATAAATCTTTCTTATATCTCTTAAACTTTCGACGTGGGATTATAGAATTTTCATTTTTTCTTATTGAGAGGCTAATATCCTTGGTGTAGGAACATTCCTATTCCCTAACAATGTTTAAAGGACATTAAAAAGCTTAAATTACTGCTAAATGTTCTTCTTTATTGACTGATTAAACCTAAGTGACTCCCAGCAAAAAAGATATAAACTAAGAGACAAAATGAGTAAGGGGAAGCCTAAGTTTTTAGACTGATCAGCTCTCTCTTTTGATCAAAAGAGTATTAGTAGGGCCCTTCTCCAACAAAACTGCCTACTTTAACACCATGTTGGTACGATCAACTATGTAGAAGAACATTGACATCATGTACGTTTCACTCTTTTTCTTTTTTGTTTTGGCTGGTTATTGTCGCTGTAAAAAAATTCCAAATATTGCCAATGAAAGAGAGGAAAAGTGGATGTTACCGTTGTTTCCTTTCTCTCTTATTAGACAGTGTCCGTGTCGATCACATTAATGAAAAAGTATATCATGCGAGTAAAATAATAATTAATATTGCACTCGTCCCATTAGTGGAGTTTATCACGGATAAGGTCTAGGTCATAAAATCTGAAAAATTATTCATGTGTTACGTGAGTTCGTCATGGATAAATTTTAGCATTGCGGAATTGATACGGTAATTAAGGTTGTGAATTATCGAGTTTGAATATCTAGGCGGACTATTTATAAAAAAAAAAATTTAAACCGTTGGATTGAGTTGATTGATTTTTTTTATTTTCTCCCCAATGGATAGCAGTGTGTGCGTGTGCATGTAAGAGCCCCTTAGTAATTTAAAAAGAATGTAAAAGTTGATAGCACATAAAAATGAAAAAGAAAGGTTACGTGTGTAGTATCCTAAGCTTTTGAAGAGCCAACTTTTGAGATGGAATTTATTCTACATGGCCCTTATAAAAAAGAGGAGCTAACCTTATTCAAATTCGAATGGTTAAATTATACTCACCATATTTTAATTATTTGACTCATAATAATTTAGTATTTCAAAAATAGTTTATAATATAAAATTACTTTAATTTTTATTTTGTAATTAAATAATACTTTCATTTTCAATTATTAATCTTCTTAACATAAATGTGACATAAAATATTCACATAAAATAAATTTTAATAAAAATAAAATTAGCTGTAATATCTACATCAGATAAATTTCAACTTTGCTGACTGAATATTATATCTAATTTTATTTTTATTAAGATTTATCTAAATATTCAATGTCACACTTCTATTAGAGATTAAGGGAAGTGTTTAGGATTGCTATCGAGTATTCTAAAAACAGATTTTGAATTTTTTTATTTAATTAATTGACTGATTTTTTTATATATATTTATTTGCTTCTATCTAAATGCATTTTTCAAAAATAAAAAATGTAAAAAATACAAAAAAAATTTCTAAAAATATTTTTTCCAAATGTAATGCCAAACGAGCTCTAATAGTTGAAGATAAAAGTACTATTTTGTTATAAAATAAAAGTTAAGTTACTTTTCTGTTACAAATAATTTTTACAGTATTGAATTATTATAATTTATATAATTGGAGTACCGTTAGTGTAATTCATCTAATTTGAATTGTTCTTTTCTTTACATATATACAATGGCGGATCTATGTTCAACAGTTGCCACCCCAAACATAAAAAAAAAATATATATTAGAAATTCTTTTTATATATAATAATAAAAAATATAAATATGTAAAGTTGTATTTCTATATATTCAATTTCTCAGTATTTTAATTACATTCTAAATATCAAACATGTATATTTCTAATTATTTTCTTTAACTTATTTCAATTCATCATCTAATAGTCTTTAGTTTATACTTTTAATGTTTGTATTGTGGTTAATTTTATTTATTGTTGTATTCTATTAACTCTATTTAATGTTCAGTTACTTTTAAGGAAATATATTTATTTTTAAAAAATAACGATGACACTATTATAAATCGTTTTTAAAATATGAAAACTTATCAAGAACAATTGTAGTTTTTTTCTTTAAAATTTTTCTCTTATATCAATAAATTGTAATTTAAAATTTTATAAATTATGATAAATCTTTTTTATAATTTTTTTATTTTATAAATTTTCCACTCCATTAAACAATTTATGGATCCGCCAATAAATATATATATATATATATAGTTTTGGGTATTTATATCATGGTGACATATTTGAATAGATAAGAGATAAAGAAAGCATAAAGTGTTGGATTTTTGTCCATGGAAAGAATTGTAAGAAAAGAAAAAGGTATTGAAGTGTACATGACAAAGGAAGTTGGCCAAAGATCATGTATAGACAATAAAAGTGGTTGATGGGAGAAATTTTTACGTGCATGATTGGGTTAGGGGCAGCAAGGTTCGATTTGAACTAAATAATTGAACTGACATACTAAAATATTTTGTTTACTAATTGGAATTAACTCAATCGGTATATTTATTATAAAATAGTTATAGCAAATGTGGGAGATTAGATTATGATTTAATATCCAACGTCAACAAAATATACCCACAAAATATTCTGTTTGATTCCATTCTTCGGTTGTCCTGATTCGACTAATAAACCGAACCAACCAATGTTAATTCCGAATTGGAGTGCAAGGTGGGGTTAGGTTAAGGTGTGCCAACTATTTTGGAGGCTTCATTATTTCTTCTTTAAAGTTCTTAAGAGACATATAGGACAGAGCCTCTTATCATGTGACTTGGTACATAATTATTCAAAACAATACTAACCTCAGCTCTCATTTTCTCTTTATTCGAACAAAACTAGTGGTAAACAACACCAATTATTTCCTACTCATTTGGGGGCATCTTCATAGTGCATTCTTCATTAGGATTATTGTCAACTTGTCTGTACAACCCCACTTCTATATATTGACTCCCTTTTGACTCTGACCCCTCTCTTGCCAACTGTTTCTTCTTTCCTCCTTATTTTAATTTGGCAATTAGCTGTTTAATAGACTTGAGGTATGAGATCTCAAATTCAAATATCCAGTTTAACTCTTTGTCGAAAAAAGAGTTAAAAGAGTAATGAAGATGCAATGGATCCAAAGAAATTTTCTGTAAAATTTTATCGATGAATATTTATACATAAAAGAAAAGAAAATTCAAAATTTCTGTTAGAAAAAAGTGTTTTGCAGTTGTCTACCTAATGGATATGTACAAAGTTACTGGTGTTGTGTTGTTTTTCAAGATTTCAGTTTACAGATCGTGCTCTTTTGTTAATTCCTCTTATTTAGGGAGTAATGAAATATATTATGGATTGATTATTGGACCATGATGTTGATGATTTGTAGTTTCATAATATTAGCGATTGTAATTTTCTAGTTATACATATATATATCAGTAATTTTATTGATTAATTAATTATTTGAGTTTTCATTAATTCTTTTATTCTTCTGTTCATCTCTATTTTTTTTTCTTTTAAAAAAATAACAACAATTTCGACAAGAATATCTATCAAGAATCCACAAAGTGGATTGCTTATTGGTTATGGACAAGCACCTAAAGGTTCATTGGCCCTTAATTTACTGGTAAAGCTAATCTATGGGCAAATCAAATGGCAATGGTCCTGCACTATACTTTGGTTCTCTCACAATTATACATGGTGTCTATGATGTGCATGTTCCAATCACAAGATGTAATTATATTACTGCTTTTTCTAAGTGGGTCGACATTGGACCCTAATTTCTCATATAAAATCCTACCTGAAAATGGGCAACTTTATTAGTGGTTGGAAACAATTTTCATGCATATTAAAGATGGTACATTGAGCTAACCTTCTTCTTTCTTTTGAAAAAAAAAAAAGGGGGTTTGATCTTGCTTTTACTTTTGCATCTCTTTGGTTGTTTGGATGCATTCTCGGTTTCACCCCTTAATTGGTGCGTAAGAACACCTTATCCTTGTTAAGAAGAAACTAAACATTTTTGTCACTAGTATAATTTCCATTTTCCCTTTTTAAATTATTGATCTTATACTTTTTTTTTTATAAGAAATGATTTCATACTTGTTTACATTATCCATAGATTAATAAATATAGATTTTTTTATATAAGTTTATTCTAATAATGCTTATAAATAAAAACAATTTTCAAAAATGAAAAAGAGATTCCTTTTTTAAAAAAAATCCAATTTATGACTTTATGCTTGAAAGTTAGAAATAGAATGTCATATAAATAAAAATACTTATTTTATTTATTTATATGACATTTTTACAAATGGTAGTGAAATCCCTTGATGACCAAAAATAGTTAATTTAAATTATTGCTAATAGTTGGTCCAGCAACTTATAAATCCATCTTCTTTATTCTTTTTTTTTTTTTTTTAACGTGGAATCGAAAAACTAACACCTCTCAAGTTTGAATTTTTATATTCGGCCTATAAATTATTATTATTTGTGTTTTGCTGATGTATTATTTATATAGTGATGTTACATAGAGAAACAAAAGTTGCTCCATACTTGCATTGAAAAATACTCATATAAGAAGTCCACCTGAATAAACAAACATTGACCAAAAAGGGCAAAGAAAACACAGAGTTGAGCAGCTAGTCTTTTGTCAATAAACAGTATGTCAAAATTGTTTTCCCAGTTGAGAATTGAGAGAGACAGTTGCAGTTGAAGTTGAAGGAAATGTCCTTATCAAGGATCTGCTGCTATTCTTAAGCCAAGAGATGGGAACAAAAGTGCATGTATCCAAACACCCATTTTAATTTTGCATCTGAAGCTTAATTAATGTCTCTATCAAAGCCCTGAGCTTTTAAAATTGCATATGAAGCTAATGAGATGCTAATCCAATCTTAATACAACTTTATGTCTGATCATTAAATAACAAATTATAATAATGATAATGATTATAATCTTAATTATAGAAGATACTTTGCTTCCAATTGATGATCATCATCACATATTGGTCTAAAGAATTCTTTGAGCTTTGAATATTAAGTCAACGGCCCACTGCGGGTCCTACACTGCACGTGCACCTATGTACTCTAATTTTGTGTATTGCTTACATTATGTATGTTTCAGTATGTGTGTGGGATCCACTTTGGTAATAAATTGAAATATATATCATAAAAACTTTACATTTATCACAACTATTTTTTAAAAAATTTAATTTTATTTAGATTTTATAATAAATTTAATTTTAATGGATTGTATTTTACTTCAATCCAAATCGGCAGTAACGTAAAAAAATATTAAAAATATAAAAGAACAACGTTATTGTTTGAGGTGATAGTTAAGTAAAAATTTTGCCGCATGGAAATAATATAGAAACGGAGCCGTTTTACAATTCAACAACATCATTCCCATTGAGCATCTAAACGACGACGTTTTTTTTTGGAAGAAAGGGAAAAATAAAATAGTTTGAATTAGGGCATATGCTATCTCTTATATATCGGAAATTTTTTTTCATCTTCAACGAGTCTCACGAACCCAGTTCGTGATCTTTTTTCTGATATCAAAGCCGAAGAACGCAAGCCTCCGCTTTTGTGTAATCTCAGATGTTTTCTTCGGATGGGCTAATGATATAGCAAAGAATGACTCTGTTTCTCCACCGGCGGTGACTATGGTACCTTGGCTTATTTTTCTATGTGGGTTAATCTTCCTCACTGGCGGGCCAGCTAGCTTTGGGGAATTTTAGGTACAGGGCTTTCCTAATAATTACCAATTTCACATAAAACACAGATGCATAAGTTTTTTTGAGAAATGCAAACGGCAGATGTCCTAATTCAAACTCCTTTAATTTTCTTTTTCCTCACAAAACATGGCCGTTTAGATGCTCAATGGGAGGGATTTTGTTGAATTGTAAAACGATGTTGTTTCTTCAATACATCCATGTGGCAAGTTTTTCGCTTCAGCATCACCTCATTCTTTTATATTTTTAATATTTTTATATGTCATCGTCAAATACTGTTAGAGTGAAGTTTAATGGAAAAAATTTGTTATAAAATTTAAAATACATATAATTAATTTTAAATTTTTAATAAATTTAATATAATTATAACAAATTGGAAGATTTTAATATATAGATTTAATTATATAAAAAATTCTAAACTTTACATTTTATTACAATTATATTATATTCTTTAAAAATTTGAATTTAATTATACATACTTTAAATTTAGTAACAAATCTAATATCGGATGAATTATATCTCATTCTTATTCTAAATGACGATAACATAAAAAAATATTAAAAATATAAAACAATGATATGGTCGTCTGAGGTGGTACCGAAGTAGAAAATTCGTCCCGTCAAATGAAAAGATTTGACAAATTTTCTACTTCAACGCCATCTCAAATGACTACATTATTCTTTTTTATTTTTAATGTTTTTCCACGCTAGCTCTATATAGGATCGTAGTGAGATCTATTCTATCCAAAACAAGATTCGTTACAAAACATAAAATATATATAATTAAATTTAAATTTTTAAAGAATTTGATATAATTGTGACAACAAAATTTAGAATTTTCTATATAATTAAGCCTAATATATATATATGTTCTAATTTAATTTGAATTATATGGAATTTCAGAGCATTTCCGATCCAAAACACTAAAATAGTGTTACTTTTATACTAAAATGGTGTAGCTACACTAAATTTTTTTCCAATTCATTACACCATTTTCTGCACAAAAAAGAATATTCTTAAATATTCATCTCACTTTATAACACAAAACGATAAACAGTGTAACGCCATTTCTGGCATTTTACTGTAACAATATTATTTTTTGGTGTAAAAAATGGCGTGAATTGGAGTAAGAGAAGAACACCATTTTTATATTTATGTGTGATTTTTACATCATTTTAGTGTGCATTGGAGATGGTCTCATAACATAGTTTTATTTTTTTATACATTTCCTGGAGATTGAGAATTGAATTTATAATTTTCAATCTTTATTATAATTATTTTATAATAAATATACGAGTTGAGTAGATTTCAAATTGGTGAATTTTTTTTATTTTATTAAGCTTTTAATTTTTCTATTAAATTTTTTAAATTTGAATTTTTGTTCAATATAAACATTAGTCGAGGTAGAGCCAATTATGTATTAAATGGAAAATATGCAAGAACTGAAACCAATGTGAATAGAGAGGAAAATTGAAAAATGCTATTTATTTTATTTTTTATTAATTTATCTCGTATAAAATATTTATATTTTTAATATAAATTGAATAAAATAAATAAGTGAAGGAATACAATATAAATATGTAAATTTAGGAAAAAAATATTGAAACAAAGGAAAATTTTGAGTTTTTAAAGTTGTCAGCTTTTGGATAGTTTATAGCGACATTTTGCTGACTGTGCAGACATGGTGAGAGTATTAGAGTCAGTAAAGTAAAACCCCAACTTGGGTATAATTATTTTTTTTTTTAAAAAACAAAAGAAAAAGCAAATGTGGAATAATTCATAAGAACAGAGATATCATAAGGAGCTCGCAACTGAGGCACCAATCTCAAGTTCAATCCCTCGAGATTCTCACCTTTTTTTATTATTAAAAGAATTAAGATCAAATATATATATTAAAAAAACTGAACTTCTAATATAATGGTAAAAATTTCTTTTAATTAGAGATATAAAATTCACTTTTTAAATATAAAATACTTTTAAAATTTAAACGATAATATTTTACTTTTTTTAATAGATTTATTAGGCACAAAATGATTGAAAAATAAAAATTTTAGATTTTTTTTCATGACATTTTTAAAGAAAATTGAACAACTCAACGTGAGGGAATGTTGGATTCCCCATAGGCCACAGCAGCAAAATCGACAAATCCCCTCTCTCTGTATAAATTGCCTGACCCACATAGTGATTTTTATTTTATTTTTTATTAAAATCTCCTAAATTTAATATAGATATAGTAATGGTTAACAGTTAATACAACACTTGCTTTTCACATTTTATAATCACTGAATATATAATACAGAAGAGAATTCTTCAACAGTCCTTTTCTTTATACAATTGCATGATTGATGGAATTTTCCTTTTCTTTTTCCTTTTTATTCAATCAACTTATATATTATATTTATACTATTATTATTTATCAAGAGCGGGTAGTAGGATATAGCATTTAACTTTTATATATTCTTTTTCTTTGGCTGGCATGCATGTTACTTTAGTTTCTCTCTTTATTCTTATTTCTGGTTTTTTTCTCTTGGCTCTTAGGTTCTGACATCAGTTTGCGAACAAGCAAGTTAAGTGAGTGAGTGCAATTATAGAAAAACATGAGATACTCTGTACTATCTATTTCTTAGGTTAGCCTTGTATCATAATACAACACCCAAGATTGTCTTTTTCTTGATTTGTTCAAATCTTTCCACATATTGCTCCTAACACAAATCTACTTGCTACCCTCTATACAAATTTGGTTTTGGCCAACTGGGTTTTGTGATTTGGATTCAATGGCAGCAAGGGAAAGATGTTTCCTCTTCTGTATTTTGATTTTGTTCTTCTGCTTATGGTCTACTGCATATGGATTGCTATCTCCAAAAGGTGTTAATTATGAAGGTAAATGATTTTTTTTCTTTTCTATATATTCAAAATTATAGAACATGAGGTTATATTAATCTTCATTTGTTTTTTGCAATTTTTCTAGTGGTGGCTTTGATGAACATAAAGAATTCACTGAGTGATCCTCATAGTGTTCTTAACTGGGATGAGACTGCTGTGGATCCATGCAGCTGGACCATGATCACTTGTTCTCCTGATGGTCTGGTCACTGGCCTGTGAGAAGCTTCAAAATATTTCATCTGCTAATAACTAATAATATTCAATTTCATATAAAAAATGTTTGATTTTTTTTTTTAATTCTACAGAGGAGCTCCAAGCCAAAATTTATCAGGCACTATTTCACCAAGCATAGGAAACTTGACAAATCTCCAGCTAGTGTGAGTATATATGATACTATTATTCCTGTGGGAAGAGTAATTTCAATTTCTGTCTAGCTTATTTAATTATAAAAGGAATTTTGCAGCCTTCTGCAGAATAATAATTTCTCAGGATCTTTACCACCTGAGATTGGGAAGCTTTCAAAGCTCAAAACACTTGATCTTTCTAATAATTTCTTCAATGGTGAAATACCCAGTTCTCTATCAAATCTGCAAAACCTACAATACTTGTAAGTACAAATCCTATATATTATATTTTGCAAGTGTTCTTCCGCTTCTCCTTTTTCTCTTGGGTTTTACTTAATAATTCAAAATTATGAGGTAATTAAATTTAAATCTGACATCATCTTTTGTGAATTGGAATCAGGAGGCTGAACAATAACAGTCTTAATGGACCGATTCCTCCCTCTTTGGCTAACATGACCCAGCTTTCCTTTCTGTAATTCTCATAAAATCTTATCCTTTTTCTGTATTATGTTTAATTTTTATTTTTCCTGGAAAAAAATTTATATTCTAAGTAAGATTTATGTGGATTCTGTTTATTATTCTAGGGACTTGTCTTACAATAATCTGAGTGCTCCTGTACCTGCTTTTCATACAAGAACATTCAAGTAAGTAAATTCTGAATTTTTCCTTTTCCTTCAAATCTAAAGTTGAAATACTATTTTTTACTTAATATTTTTTATATATATGTGAATGGACACAGCATTGTAGGCAACCCTCTGATCTGTGGAACTGAGCAAGAATGCTTTGGAACCATACAAACTCCACAATCTTTATTCTTGAATAATTCACAAAGTAATTAATATCTCCATTTCTTATTGTTTTAAAGTTTGAATCATTCTGTTCCAAACGCAGCTCTTCTGTGCTTTCCTTTTTGGTCATATATGTATTACTTTTGACTTTAATTTCATGTTCATGATTGTTATTTTCTTATGCTATTACAAGCTTTTGAGTTCTATTTTTTTTTTTTTTTCAAAATTTCAAAATTTGAAATTTTATTTTTTCTTCTTTTTATGCTCACATTTTTTGCTATTATTTTGAAGATTCTCAACCTTCTGGAAATGTAAAAGGTCACAAAATTGCCTTGGCAATTGGTTCGACTGTGGGATGCATCTGCCTGTTGTTTCTTGGATTTGCTTTTCTTATTTGGTGGAGGCAGAGATACAACCAGCAAATATTCTTTGATGTTAATGGTTAGCAAGGCAAAACTTGATTCAAAAATAAATCACTAGCAGCATTGGATAGATAGTTAAACAAAGCATATTCTTATAGATTACCTGGTATTTTTTATATTTCAGAACAACGCCAGGAAGAACTCAATCTTGGAAACCTTAAGAGGTTTCAATTCAAAGAACTTCAGGTAGCTACCAAAAATTTCAGCAGCAAGAACTTGATAGGAAAAGGAGGATTTGGGAATGTTTACAAAGGGTATCTGCAAGATGGAACTGTTGTAGCTGTTAAAAGGCTCAAAGATGGAAATGGATCCATTGGAGGAGAAATTCAATTTCAGACTGAAGTGGAGATGATCAGCCTAGCAGTACACCGAAATCTCCTCCGTCTCTATGGATTTTGCATGACAGCAACTGAGAGACTATTGGTTTACCCTTACATGTCAAATGGGAGTGTTGCTACTCGTCTCAAGGGTAAATCCTCTGTCGACTCAGCTGCTTTATTCATGTTATTTCTTGTATGTTTATGTTGAAAATGAAAGAATTTGCAACCTATCAATTCTCCTGCAGCCAAACCGCCATTGGACTGGGGCACAAGGAAAAGGATTGCTTTGGGAGCTGCAAGAGGTTTACTATACTTGCACGAGCAGTGTGATCCTAAGATAATTCACAGGGATGTGAAGGCTGCTAATATATTGCTCGATGACTACTGTGAAGCCGTGGTAGGAGATTTTGGATTGGCAAAGCTTTTGGATCACAGGGACTCGCATGTTACCACGGCTGTGAGGGGAACTGTGGGACATATAGCTCCAGAGTATCTCTCAACAGGTCAATCCTCTGAGAAAACAGATGTTTTCGGGTTTGGAATCCTTCTGCTGGAATTAATATCTGGATTGAGGGCTTTGGAATTTGGCAAGTCGTCGAACCAGAAAGGAGGAGCCATGCTTGATTGGGTAAGTTAAAAATGGATGTTTTATATTGTTTCATGGACATTAGATTTTTCTAGCCTGACATAATTTTATTATTGTAATTGCAGGTGAAGAAGATTCATCAAGAAAATAAGCTAGAGTTGTTAGTTGACAAGGATCTGAAAGGCAACTATGATCGGATAGAGCTGGAAGAAATGGTCCGGGTAGCTCTGTTATGTACACAATACATTCCCAGTCACAGACCTAAAATGTTGGAAGTGGTTCGGATGCTGGAAGGAGATGGACTTGCAGAAAAATGGGAGGCATCTCAGAGAGCTGAAGCAACCAGATCAAGAGCATACGAGTTCTCATCCTCGGAGAGAGATTCCGATCTTACAGATGACTCTTCATTGCTCGTCCAAGCGATGGAGCTCTCCGGACCCAGGTGACATGATTCTGAAACAGATGAACAAGCATTTTACATACTTCTATAAGAATCTTACCACAGCATCAGCGTGCAAACAAAAATTCTTGTATATTATCAAACATATTAGAGCTCAAAAACAGTGTCAAATTTTCTGACTGTACAGATTCAGGATTCAAAAATGACATATAGCTGAGTCAGTGTTAAGTGTCTTTCTGTTCCTATCGAGTGAGAATTTTTTTTTTTCTTTCTTCTTTTGTGATGGGGTTTGCTTGTAATAATGATCCTGGAATAAACATTTTTGTTTCTTCTTCTCAGTTTCATGGTATCTTATGGTTTCATGAAGACAAAGGATAGAAAGTAACATTGTTGGCTTACCTACTTGGTCTGCTTTTCCTGCTTACCAACCGGAAATTTCACAGCAAAGGAACCAAAATTTTCAAAATGTGGACTAGAAAGCTATTTGTTAATGATTGATATTACATTGTGGCTTACATAAACCCAATCAGAGAGTAGGTATCATGATAAAATTATCCAGTAGCTCGTTCTCAAGGCTACACATTAATTTTTTGCTTCAGAATGAGGGTTTAAAATAGGGAAGGGTTTCCATGGTCCATAAAAAAATTTTCAAAAGTCTAATCCATTAAGGTTGATTCACAAAAAACCTAGTCTAAACCAGTCAATTAAAATGGGTTAACCACTAAAATTGGTTAGGTTAACAACTATTTGGGTTTTTAACTATTAAACCAAACAACCCATCATAATTTTTGAGAAAAAGAAAACAAAAAATAAGTTCAAAGTTCTCTAAATCCAACACAACAATGAAAATCCAATTCCCAAAATAGAATTCAAAAAAATAAGAACACAACATAAGCAGTAATGTAATATTCCTAAGCTTGTGATTGAGAAAGAGCTTTTTAGCGATAAATTTTAGCATAATGGTATTGATCTGATGAAGAATTTAAATCTCCATAGATATCATACCTCTACAACTTCCATTCAAGTTTTGATTTGATGAGGAATTTAAATCTCCATAGATATCATACCTCTACAACTTCCATTCAAGTTCAACACCACATCATTATGCCAGTTTGTAAGCACCATGTCCCATAAACACAAATTCTTAGCTTTGGGTGGTTAATTATTTTGCTTATCCTTGATTTTTAAATTTTTATATTCCTGTCAACTGCAATAGCTTTCAGGCTACTTGACTATGGCAAAACCAGGATTCAACGTTCAACCAAATATACTAAATCTCTTGATTCCAGCATTGATTTTTCATTCATGGAAGAAAAAAAGTGTTAACTTCCAAATCAAGAAAATGCCAACAGAACATACAATACATGATATTGATTATAGTTAAAATTCTACATTTCCATCATTCCAAGCATCCATTGTGAACAAAATCAGAAAATGACAATAGCCAAATTCTTTACCATCATCAACAAAATCTTCCTTTCCGGATTTTCGCCTTGGTAGATCCAAGTTTCTAATGGAGTCACGATCAGCATTTGCGTAGAAACCCTTACTCATAACTATCACTTCTTCCAATTATATACCTGGAGGCAAGGCATAATCAAAAGCAAAAGGTGATTGTCACTTAAACACAATTTCTGCCAATGTTGATGCTCGTGGAAATCGTGCAATCTCATTCAAAAGAATATGTGCTTCATTGGTGTGTGGACCTGGCATTCGAGAAATATACATTGTCTCTAGCAATGGTGATTTGGCTAGTAGAAGCTTCACAAACTCAATCTCTGGCTTTGAGCCTACTAATAATCCCATTGAAACTTCTTTAAGTCCACAAAACGAAACATCTGATAAGTTTTGAAATTCCAAGAATTCTACAACAGAATCCCGGCCATGAGCTGACCTATACATCTAAAAGATGAAGAAAACATCAAGATTAATGCCTTTCAGCAATCATTTAAAACCTGCATAAGACAGTGATTAAGTTTTTGAACTGACAAGTTTAACGGTAAGCTCTTGCAGATAATGAGAGCTTTTGATCAAGCAGAGAGCACATGCAACATCAGCCAAATCATCTAAACAAGTAACAGTTGAAAGTCTCTTTAGGTGATTGAAAGAGGTTGGAAGCCTCTCCGGTATATTCCCTACAGTCAAATGCTTCAAGCAAACACACAAGGTAAGAGAAAATCATATTTATCACTAACAAATGTGAAACACAATGACCACTAAGTTATCTTACCATAGAAAAGCAAACTCCTAAATGGAGGGATTCTATACCAGGCAGACAACCAAAAATCTCAAGCATATCAATTGTTTTTCTTTCATCAATCCTTATTGACTGTACCCCATGCATGGACCATGTAATTGAAGCTATTGCAAGAAATGGAGTATATCTGAAACGGATAGTCTGAAAAAACAGATTGATGCACAAGTACTTGAGATTAGGAGCATAAATGTCAAGATGGTCAGCTCCTTTGCAGCTATAAAGTGTTAACTTTTCCAGTAGTGGGCATTTCAAGATAAGATTTTGAACACCATTTGCATCAAAATTAACATTCTTAAGTTTAGCACTGACAAGTCTGTTACATCCATTGAATGTAACAGGAGGCCTGAATAAACAAGACGAGAGATGCAAATTCCTCAGTTTTTGACACGAAAAAAGACATGAATGGACATTATAATGATGGGCACTCTTGATCCGAAGGGTCAATTCCTGGATGCCATTCCTTGACAGGTATTCAACTATAGGATCAATCTCG
The DNA here is from genome assembly GCA_949630135.1 of Balakata baccata. Classification (NCBI taxonomy): domain Eukaryota; kingdom Viridiplantae; phylum Streptophyta; class Magnoliopsida; order Malpighiales; family Euphorbiaceae; genus Balakata; species Balakata baccata. Next base: position 17,848 of record CATIWF010229569.1, read on the forward strand.
TGACAGCTTCCCAATCCATAAATAGAGAGAGTGAATTTATTAACTGGGCCATAATGGAGTAATAGAACATGATAAATAGTAAGGAGAAGTTCATTCTTCGATGGAGGCTGAGATTTTAAATTCGCCTCAAAAGTATGGTCGAATACAAGTTGTGGAATAGTTTTCCACTTATGCCTCCATTTCTTTGACAAAATACTTGTTCTTACTGCATCTTGTAATGGCAAATGAATTAGGATGTTTTCCAAAGTATTGTCTGGTAGGTTGGAGATTAAATCAAAAGTTGAACCAACACCATAGTCCATCGATCTCAAATGATTATGTCTGAAAAATAAACATAAAAAGGTTATTATAAGTATAGTAAATTCCCTCGATTGTGGCAGCCATGAAATTGAAGCAGACAGATGAATAAATAACAACTGCCTTGGTCTCAGTAACCATAATTATCAAATTCCTGGATGCCATTCACAAAGTTCTGCCGCTCAAAAGAAAAAAAATAGAAGCAACGAGAGAAAATACTTAGAGACCCTAGGAAGCCATTTTTATATCCTTCGTCTTTTTGGTATACTTCTTTCATTTTCCAAAATCTTTTCCACACTGTGCATAGACATGCAGAGCACATGCATATATTTATTTTTTCAGATCCGCATGCATTCATAAATTTGTGTTGTGTGGAAAATGATAGGTATACGACTCTTCAGCAATTTGACAACTACATTAAATATTGCATGTTTCAGCTTATCGTGAATGGCAGAGTACGAAAAATCATCAAAGAAATGAAGCAGGGAAACATCTAGACATCAACTAAGCAGTAACACCATTTCATTTCATAATATTAATAAAAAGACAGAATTTCATTAAAGAATCTAGGAAAAACTTGGTTTAAACCCAGATGAAAATTGCATTTGATTTTGACCCACGCCAAAAAGAAATGAAAAGAAAAGGAAAGGTTAGTGACATCTGAAAAAGTTTTAACTCAAATTCGGAGACAATACTTGAAATAGGAAAACTGAGAAGCATAAAAAGAACAGTTATCTGAGAGCTAAAACTAGGCGTTTCTTACTCTTAATTAAGTCAGTCGGATTCTAATTGATGATTACTCCACCCCCATTTTGTTCATGGGGAGGAAGGTGTTTATCTTTCTTGAACTAAAGAAGTCAAATTTAAATAACTATAAAGCATAAATTAATCATTCTTTGAACCCGAAATCTAGGATCTAAAGCTCCAACTCGTCATCCAAACTTGAGGCCCTCAGCTCATAATGCGATCCACATACTACTCAATCCAAATCATTCAAGCTCCACAAATCATATCAAAAGGACAAATTTAACCAAAATGAGTCCTAATTGAAAGAACTGAAACTATAACAACAAAATCAAAAGGCCCCTATTTATTTCCATCTTAAACAACCAGACCCATTTCAGGCAAAAAAACTCTTCTGCAATTTCATTTAGATTATAGTCAAAACGCACACTAAAAGAACATTGTTAAAAGTTAACTTCAAGAAAGCAGTACGAATCAATACCTAATTGCCAATAACAGCAAAAAATAAAAATAAAAAAAAATTAACCAAAGACAAAAGTACTCGTTTCTCCCCTAATTTTGGGCAGCGATAGAATGAAGAGCTATGGTGGACAGCGAGGACTGCTGCAGAGCGGAAAGAGGAGAACAAGATTTTGGAGGGTTAACTGATCTTTCTTCTGTGAACAGTAGAGTCGAGGGTTCGTGCTACGTTCGTGATAGAGGAAATATGATTTTCCTTTTTCTTTTTTTGAAAACTAGAAATGTGATTTTCTTTTATCAAGTCATATTCAGTACTTGTATGAGTCAAATTTTGCCGCTTTGCTCATTAAAATATTTTTCTTGTCCAGTTTATTTTTAATTTTAGTTTTTGTTGATATTATCTCTTTATATTTCAAGAAAAATATAACATATTGCT